>CM076578.1:612103829-612346824 GCA_034641835.2 Pinus albicaulis | reverse complement strand
GGTCATTGTGGAAGTTTTGCTATAACTTTTTTTCTACGAACGTTCAAAAGCTGAAATTTTTATCACACGAAGCTGATGTCTTGATGAAATTTATGCAAACATTTTATATCTTTGTTCACAATATTTTCTAGATATGATCTGTGGAAGTTATGGTTTTTTCACTCTCTTGAGTTTCATCTAAAAGAGGTGACCTTGGGAAAATCATCATAGCTCACTCTCTGAGAATCAGATTCAAATTCTGTAAAAATTGGCAACAAGTACATAGATAATAGTTTTATCTATATCCATTTTAGAGCCAAAGGAGGAAAAAGTGACACATGGAATTCCATATAAATTCGCTCTGATAAACCAATCCATAATTAGGTCATTGTGGGAGAAGTGTCATCACTTTGTCTTGAAGAATCCAAACCACGTCAGAACTATGAAATTGGAAACAATATTAAGAGGGTTACTGCATGAACTAAGATAAAATCTCAGGGATTATAAATTATATAGATACATTAGTTTCAATATTTAGATCCTCAAAATCAAGAGAAAGGTGTGTATTGTTTTCTCAAATTGCATAAGTCTTGTTTGAAAAATCAGTTTGAAGTGATTCCAAGGGAATATTGAAGCATAGATATCAGTATTAGCTTCTAAAATCCCCCCTAAAAAGAATTCAACACCGTTAATCCCTCATAATAATCTACTATGACTCATGAAGAAGAATAAGTGCAACATGGTATATCAAAATTACAAGAGCAAGTGCACCAAATCTTTCTCTTGCAAAGAGAAATAAAAAATGAAATGGAAGTTTTGAAGAAAGACGTGGAAGCTAAGATGGATGGCTTGAAGAAAGGAATGGAAGCTAAGATGAATGGTTTGAAGAATGACATGGAATACATGGAAGAAAAAATTGAAGGTTTGGAGGAAGACATGGAAGGTTTGTCAAAGTTGATAGAGGAAATGATTCCTAATGGTGAAAATATAGTAGAGGAAACTCATGATGAGAAAAAAATAAATGTTAATTGTGATTTCCTAAACTCGAATTTTGGATTGAAGACCCACCATATTCAAAATATAGATGTGAGGAAGTTTGATGGCAAGGATCCTGTAACATGGATACTATAGATGGAGCAATATTTTGATCTCCATAATGTGTAAAACACACAAAAGGTACGCATTGAAACTTTATATTTAGAACAAAATACATTTGTACGGTATGAATGGCTTTGCTCCCATAAAAAAATTGTCACTTGGTCAACTTTGATAGAGGAAATGATAGTACATTATGACGATACAAATATCAACACCTTCTTTAGGAAATTGATAATTATCAAACAAAAGGGTTTAGTGGTGGAGAACATTGAGGACTTCCAAAAATTGAATATAAGGGTAACTGATATTCCAAAGGAACACAAGATTGATCCATTCATAGGGAATTTAAAGGATAAAATCCAACATGAGGTTGGCCTTTCGGAAACTAATTCATTTGAGAAGGAATTCAGGTTGGAAAGAAATATTGAATTTAAAATTATGGCGACAAGGAAGCTTGCAACTCACATCTATAAATATTGAAGTGTTTCTACTCCTATACTTCCACAACCTACAAGGTTAACACCACAACAATTGGAACAAAAAAGAGCAAAAGGGCTTTGCTATTCTTATGATAGAAAATACGCTAAAGGTCATAAGTGTACTAAGAAGAAATAATTTTACATAGATTGTGAAGAGGAGGAAGAAAATGAACAAGAAACTTCTAAAGAAAAGGATATACACCAAGATCCAACCCTAGAGAAGGAAGAAATGAGTCTGACCATATCATGTAATGCATTGGCAAGAATTACCACTCCTCAAATTATCAAGATAGAAGGAAATATTAAGAATAAAAATGTAATAGTGTTGATTTATTCGGTCAGTAATTTTATTCATTGTAAGGTAGCGAAGGAATTGAATTGCTTCCTATAGCCAGCATGATAATGTCATGTGATGGTTTCAAATGGAGGAACTATAAATTGCTCTAGAAAATGCCATAATATCAAGCTAACCATGGGTGAATATGTATTGTATATTCCAATGTTTTCCATTACAATGGGAGGTGTTGATGTTGTGCTAATATAATAGTTACAATCTTTGGGGATGGTGGCTTTTAATTTTCAAGAATTTTTCTTGAATTTTTTTTTGAAAGGAAAGGAATTCGAACTATGAGGTATCGTATGGAATTTTGGAAAGATAATAAGCTCTAATGTCATGAAAAATATTTTGAAGAAATAACAATGAGGCGTAATTGCACAATTATGCTCATTAGAAGTTCCAACATCAAAATCATCTATTTCTCCAAATCCCCAAAAATTCTTGGACAATCATTCCAAGGCGTTTGAACCTCCAAAAGGACTCCCACCTATTCGTGACCATGACCATGTTATTAATTTGATTCCAGGAAGTGTTCCTCCAAACATTAGACCTTACAGATATCCTTGTGTCCAAAAGATCGAAATTGAACGTATGATTACAGAATTGTTAGAGGCTGGTATAATTCAACCTAGTCAAAGTTCTTTCTCTGCTCTAGTAGTATTGATGCACAAGAAGGATGGATCATGGCACATGTGTCTAAATTATAGGGAGCTAAATAAGCTAACTATTAAATATAAATTTCCCATTCCCATGGTTGATGAATTTTTGGATGAATTACATGTAACAATTTATTTTACCAAGTTGTATCTTTGTTCAGGATATCATCAAATTATAATGAAGACTTAAGATATTCTGAAAATAGCACTTCGAACTCATGAGTGTCATTATGAAATTTCGGTCATGCCTTTTGGCCCTACCAATGCACCTTCTACATTTCAAGGGTTGATGAATTTCATTTTCAAACCCTTCCGCAAAAATTTTGTGTTAGTATTTTTTGATGATATACTAATCTACAACAGGGCTTCGAAGGATCGTTTTCAAGATGTTCACAGGGTGCTCAAACTATTGGAGGAGAAAAATTATATCCAAAATCCTCCAAATATTTCTTTGGAGTAAAAGAGGTGGAATATGTGCGTCATATTGTATCGCACGAGGGTGTTAAGTTAGACCCTAAGAAAATTAAAGAAATTAAGGAATGGAAAGTACCCAAAACCATAAAATAGTATTAAACCATATTTGGAACAAAGACTATCTTCAGAAGAGAAGAAAAAATGGGTCACAAATATGTTGGGTTATGACTTCGAAATCATGTACAAAAAAGGAAAGCTAAATGTTGTTGCAGATTCACTCAAGAAAGGATGAAGAGGTGGAAGCATTTCTTTGTGCCATATTGTCCAACAAGATTGGATAACCGAAGTAATGGATGAATTGAAGAAGAACGAAGAAGTGTGGAAACTCATTCAAAAGTTGCAACAAGATCCTAGTGCATTTGATACATTTAGTTGTAAAAATGATTCCTTATAGTACAAAGATTGCTTATATCATTGTATGACTTCCCAAATAGAACAAAATATTCTTTTGGAATTGCACACTTCTCCTTTAGGACACTCGGGATTTTTGAAAACTTACCACATGGTGAAGAAATAATTTTTTTAGGATGGCCTTAACTCTAATATTCAAAATTTTCTGGCGAAATGTTTGGTTTGCTAGAAAAATAAAGTTGAGATAATTAAAACCACGGGTCTTTTACACCCTTTATCCATTTCAAGTCAACATTGGGAGAATATTTCAATGGATTTTATCACAGGTTTACCTAAGTCCAAAGGAAAGAGAATCATTATGGTGGTAGTTGATAGAATTACCAATTATGCAGAATTTTTTGCATTATCACATCCATTTAAAGCAAGTATAGTTCCTACTGCATTTATGGAAAAAATTAAAAAGCTACATGGAAACCCAAATATAATTGTAAGTGACAGAGATCTCATTTTTACTGGAAATTTTTGGATGGAATTATTTTCTTGTTTGGGTACTCAACTAGCTCAAATCTTACCTTATCATCCTAAATCTGATGCTTAAACTGAGATAGTGAAAAAAAATTTGGAAGGATATCTTCATTGTTTTGTATCTAATAAACAAACACAATGGGTAAAGTGGCTACCTTTGGCTCAATATTTCTATAATACTTCCTTCCATACTGCAGTAAAAATGACCCCATTTATTGCACTTTATGGATATCATCCAACATCCTTCACATCAGCTTTAAGAGAAAATTCTAAGGTTCAAGCAATGGAATATCACATCGACCATCAACAAGAAGTTCTCCAACTCTTAAAGAATAACATAAATTTTGCACAGAATCGAATGAAATAATAGGCAGATCAACATCGCAGTGAGAGAAGTTTTGATGTAGGAGACTAGGTCGTTTTATGGCTCCAACCATACAAATAAATGTCCCTCAAGCAAGCTAATAAGGATAATAAATTTTTGCCAAAGTGCTATGGTCCTTACACGGTGTTGCAAAAGATTGGTACTATGGCATAAAAATTGGAGCTTCATCCTTCTTTGTGAGTGCATCCAATTTTTGATGTTTCATGCTTAAAGAAGGTTACAGGTGACAAAATTATGGTTCAAAAAATATTTCCAGAACTTGATGTGGAAGGAAAAATCATATTGGAACATGAATCAATCATGGGAACAAGAACTCGATAGCTACGAAGTCGGTCAATTTCAGAGTATCTCATTAGGTGGAATAACTTACCCACTAAAGTTTCTACATGGGAGGATGAGAATTTTATACAAAATCATCTAGAGGTACTCAAGCATTGAGCACAACACTTTTTTGAAGGAGAGGGGCATTTTATGTCCCTATATTACTAGTGTACTCCCTTATTATTGTTAGTATAGCCCCCTTATTTTTATTGTTTTACCCCTATAGCCCCCATATTGTTATTATTGTGCCCTTACATTATTTTTGTTAGGTCGACTGGGATTATATTGTAACCCCATGGACTCCTCTATATAGAAGGAGGTTTTGTCATTTGTATCATCCAAGAATTGTTCATTAATGAATGTAAAGGAGGTTTTCCCCTCGAATTGCCTTATTTCTAAGGTGTTGATCTCTCTTTTCTTCTATTTTTGGAGCTAGTTTCATAACACATTAAATCAAGTCTAGTAGATTTTATGTAAATGCTTCTTATTTGTTCTTTAAAATATGGAATAAAGAAAGTAAAACTTTTTCAACTATTAAAAAAACAACATTTATGAGTGATATGAACATTCAGGAACATAATTGTTGCATTTCACTTGCACACTTCTAAATATTTCTGTTATTGTTGTGATTTTTCACAAGAAATGCTACAGATGACGATTGTAGAATAACAATATTTCAGATATGAAAGTTTAAGGAAAAAGAACAAATATATTGACATAGAAAAATATGATAAGGTGTAGGAGAAAGTGTAATGATACTAAAATGTCAGTCCATTCACAAAAATATTGTAGAAAAGGGACACATCCATAACACACAGTATTGGCTACTATGGCTTCTTACATATGAAAAGGAAGAGAACTAGTTTCCAGTTGAACATCGATCATTTTATACAATATAGATTCCAAGCTGCAAGAACTTCATATAAATCTCTAGAAATTCATCCCAAAGAAAAAACAATTTCATAAAAAGTGTTGGCATTGTAGTGTTGACAATGATGTAAACAATATCTTGATTTTGTTGGTCATATGCATGGGTTATGAGTGTTTTGGTGTTGGATAATTAGTGATGGTATTGTTACTTGGCATTGATGTCAACATACTTATGACTAGACATAGTGGAGATGATGTTGTGGATGTTGAGGAGATGGACTTCGTACATGTTGAGTAGGTTCGAGATGTTTTTTTTGCATGTGGTTGGAGTATTCCTTTAGATGCTTCATAATTCTCTACATTCATTGGAGACATTAGATTCTTGCTACATTTTATGAGGTGAGGTTGCTTGTGTTTGGGGTGCTTCCACCGGTGTTGGAGGCAATTGTATTACATGATTTTTCTGCAATAGTAGTTGGAGATGGTGCTACAAGTGATGGAGATGTTTTTGTGGGTGTTAGAGATGTTTTGGTTTCTCCTTGAGGATTTGGAGGTGTTGGTATTGGTCCTAAGGTTGACAGAAGTTGTCTTTCATGTAATAGACTTGTTTCTAGCCTATATAATCAGTTCTAGACTTGACATAGAGGTTTGGAGGAGTCATTAGATGGTGGAGAAGATGTTCCATCAAGTGGCAGAGGTTCTCAACTGAAGGAATTATGTTTAACTCCAGTTTTATCCCTAGTGACATGCATGATGGATCAAGGGATTATTTTTATGCTCCATTCAATATCATGGAATTTCCAAGGTAGTGGTTATAGCTCCAGTCACATGCAATAAAGTTCTAATGGAACAACTATGTTGTTTTTCACTAAAATAGCTATGGATTCCTCGCATTGTTTAGCTAATTTTTGTGCTTTGGTGACATCCTTGATAAGAAATTTCAAGTTTATGATCAAAAAAGTTCATGGGACCTCCAAAAGCTGATTAAATTTGAAAATAGAAAAAATGATAATGGAGTTAGTGGTTGATTGAGTCAATGATTTGAATCTAGATCTAATGTACCATATGAAAATGATTGTTGAGCTCAGTAGTTCTGTGTAATTATTGAGTTCAACACTTGAGTTCATCTTTATATTGGAGATAGCTAGCTCATTGTTAGTATGTTTGATTACACTAGTGCATGGAGTGACTAAGAGATTCTAGAAGACCTTACAAACTATGTGAGATTTATTACACAAGAATTATGAAGAAATTTGCAGTTGTAGCAACAGTGACATGAAGTATGTTTCAACCAACATATTGATGTAGTGTGGACTAGTTTCTTGCTTGACGATATTCTATTTTTCCCTATCGAGGTTTTGGTGTTTGGAGATTTGTCTTATATTTTTTGTGCTTAGATGTTATTTTTCTACAGTGCTCATGCTGAGAAATTTTTAGGAGTTTAGTCTGCAAATATATGAAACAAGGCTCGCATGGAAGAAGCCAAGGCATGGAGACTTTGAGTATTCAATGATTTGGTAGATTTAGTATAAGGAAGAGTTTTCTTTTTCCAATGGTGGTTGCATACTTCGGTAGAAACTTGGTGAGGCTCATTGGTCATGATAGTACCAACATATTAGAATTTGTACATTCTTTTGTTTAGTTCAGGAGTAATCGAGTGAGGACCATTGATCATGGTGGCCTTTAGTGAATGGTAATCTGTAGATCCAAGAGAGAAAAAAATTTCTGGCTCATAGTGATATAATACTATGAAAGAAGTTGAGTCTTCTAGCTCATGGGAGTGAGTTGATCCTTCTACAATTCACTTGAAAAATTAATAAAATAACTGATTAGTGCAAAAATAGTAAGGTGGTTTTTTTCCTAGGATGGGTTTTCCACCAAAAACACTTATGTACATGTGCTGATTGATTTTTTTCTTTCATGTTTATTATTGATGCTATGATCTATGTGTATGTTTTTCATTTCATGCATGGTTTGAAATATTAATAATTGGCAAGGATTTTTAAAAGTGCCACACTACTGATTCACCCCACCGCCCCCTCCCCCCTCTAAGTAGTGATCTTGTTTCCAGCAATTGATATCGGAGTGGGGATCTCGACTGAAACTTGATCGCTAGAGAGTAGATCTTGGATATTTTGGCAAAAAAATTTTAAATTTTCTGAAATGGATCAGCAAGGTATTCCGATACTTCATAAAGGTAAACTTCGCAATTTGGAGAGGAAATTTGGAACCATATTTTTTGTCTGTTGGTGTAGATATTTTGCTATCAGTTGAATATGGAGTTAAGTTAAATATAATGATTTAGATGAAAGTATTATTTTGAATTTCATTTCAAAATATTATAGCATGAATTTGAAGCATTGTGATACTACCAAAGAAATGTTGGATAGGTTGGAGAATTTATATCTTGGAGGAATAATTGCATTTTTCATAAATAGAGAAAAATGCAGAGGAATGTACTTTTATATCAGTAACTAGTAAATCATCCTCACAAGAAGATGGGGGAAGTAGTGATTACAATGATAGATCAAGAATCAGTTGCAAAAATTATCAGCAATCCAAGATCATGGCACTAGAAGTGGAAATTAAAAGATTGAAGGATGAATTAATTTCTACAAGAGAAGAAGTAGAGCGGGTCAAAACTAGTGCTCAATCACCTACAAGAAAATATTAAATTTTTGGAGCACCTAGTTGCAAAAAAAATAGTGAAATGCATGAGCCATGCAAGAAGAAACAAAATAAGAGAAGTAGGTCCAAGAAGAATAATAGAATTGGGAAGTGTTATAATTTTGGTGTTCGTGTAAACTTAGCAGTAAGTTGTAGAAATGGAGAGATCAATCTCTCTCACCAAAAGGAGAAATAAAAGAAGATACATCAAGCATGCATGCAAAGGAGATCTCCATTTGTTAGGTATAATAGTCCTTTTTATGGTTATTGTTTCTCATTCAATGATGTTTTCCATAGGGCTATTGGTTGTAGGGAACATGCAAGGAATGGAAAGTATTCTAATAGAAGACATTAACCTATTCCTCTATTCGTTGGTCACATTGTATGTTTTACGTGTGAAAATTTTGGACATAAGGCCAAGGATTGAAACTTTCCCATGTATTTAAGGATATCCAACCAGAGAGAGGAGAATATGAAAAGGAAATTTCATAAGATGAAGAAGGATCAACAGATCAAAGTTTGGAGGAGAAAAGAGAAGCAAGGTACTCCCACCAAAATTTGAGGCCTGCATGGTCTCAGGGGGAGCATATGGTTGCATTATGAGTTTCATGTAAATTATTAATTATGTAGCCATATGGTAAAGTATATGAGAAGAAAATTTTTCATTTTTAGAGATGCATGTGTTCAAGGGAGTACATGAGGTTAAGTGTATCTTTATGTATGATCTATTTTCTTTGATTTTATTTATCAATTGGATCAGCTATGTTCTACTAATGATTTATGGAGCAGAAACATGTTGTGATTTGATGGGGGATCACACATTTAGGGGGATAAGTTATGCTTCCAAATGGATTTGGAGAGTCTTGGCATTGTGTTCCTATGAGATTCATGTATTTCACATTGATTTGTTGCAAGAAATATTTTTTGTTGTTGTTGTCATATAGTGGCAATCATATGGTTTGCATGACATAGTTGGTATTTTGATGATGATATTACTGCTAGATCATATTTTTTATATATTGTCATGAATATGTTTCTTCCATGGAGATAAAATGATTCGTTAGAGTCATATCATCTCGATTTTTCATATTATTGCTTTTTTTTTTCATTTCAAGATGAATCTTGTGTGTTGTTCATGTGTTGATTGGATGGATGATATGAGAGATTTGTTATTATGATTGTTGCTCAGATGTGTTGTATACATGTTTTTCCTCTCATTTATTTATTGCATTGCCTCATTGATGATATGTTACTCACTTATAATGAGGCTATGCATTTTTTTTTTCTCATTATGCTTGGCATGATGTATGTTGTTGCTCGTTATTTGCATTCATGGAGAGATTACACATGATGATTTGTTGTGGTTTATGACATATTCCTATGTTGCTGATACTAGTTGAATTTTTCTTTGATGCACACGTGGAGTATGATGGTGATGGCCAAGGAGTTGAGTGGACTTTCACTAGCATATGATTTGGACAATGCTTCTATGTTGTTGCTTCACATTAATATAGTACTTAGTTGCTCATGGAGGTGATATGTTGATCCAGTATGCCATATATTTTTGCTACCATATCGGAGCATATTGATGCTCATTGTTTCCATGTACTTATGTTACTTTATGTTTTTTGGCATGTAGTTATGATGAGGGGCTTAATGTATGATTTCAAAATCCATGTACTATAATTGTATCATATTTTGGGCACATTGCTCATGGAGTGACCCATGATATCAATCATATTTTGTCATTAGCTATGCATTGGGTTAATTGATGTCCAAGTCATGTATTACTTTGTATATATTTGATGTTGCCACACTTAATTGGGTACATAATTTAAACTTCGGTTGAGAGAGTCATGGTTGGTGATAAGTCTAGAGGAGTTATGTGTTGATCCTATGTACTTATCACAACTATGTACTTTCTCCATGAAGCATTATGATGTATTGTAGTGTGTTGTATATCTTGTCCAAAGTTAGTTGAAGTCATGGTCTATGAGTAGTGGTCTCTTACACTTGGAAATAAGGCTTATTGTAGTAGGTAGAGTGTTTGATTGTAGTTCCATTACATGCTTAGGGGGAGCATGTTCAATTATCAAAGTTGGGATGGCATTGGTAGAGATATGTTGGAAGTCAATTTAATTATTCTTTGTGATTATATTCTAGGATTCAGTTCCTTGGGTTACATCAGTATGGTATTGTATATGATAGTTGGAGCACTATTCTCTTCCAACATATTATTGGCATTGTCCTTTAGTCTTTTATGGCACTTTTCCATTGATGTCAAAGGGGGAGATTCAACCTCACTTGGATTGACAAGCCAACCTCGGTTGTTGTACTGAGCTTGACATAAATTCCAAAGGGGGATTTTTTTGGCATTGTAGTGTTCACATTGATGCCAACAAGCTCTTGATGTTACTGGTCATTTGCATGAGTGATGAGTGTTTTGGTGTTGGATAATTGGTGATGGTATTGTTAGCTATCATTGATGTCAACATACTTAAGACCTAGTCGAGATGGTGTTATGGATGTTGAGGAGATGGATTCCAGGCATGTTGAGCTAGTTGGAGCTGTTGTTGCTATAGGTGGTTGGAGTGATACTGTAGATGCTACATATGTATATACATGCCTCAAAGACATTAGATTGTTGCTACATGTGATGAGATGAGGTTTCTTGTGTTGGAGGTGCATCCACCAGTGTTGGAGGCACTTTTATGACATGATGTTTCTCCTATAGCAGTTGGAAATGTTTCTACAGGTGATGGAGATGTTGTTGCAAGTGTTAGAGATATTGCTACAAGTGATGGAGATGTTGTTGCAAGTGTTACAGATGTTTTTGCCATTGCTTGAGGAGTGGGAGGTGTTGGTATTGATCCTATGGTTGGAATAGTAGGTCTTGCATATAATAGACTTGTTTCTAGCCTATTTCATCAGTTACAGAGTTGACACAGATGCTTGGATGAGTCATCATGTGCTAGAGAAGATGTTCCATCAAGTGGTTGAGGTTCTAAACTAAAGGACTTATGTTATAATTTCGTTTTAGCCCTAGTCGCATGCATGATGGTTCAAGGGAGAAATTTTATGCTCCAGTTCCTGGTAGGGTTGGACCAAGTGAGTGATTATAGCTCCAATCACATGCAGGAAAGTGCCCAGGGAGTGGCTATGGTGTTTTCATTGAAATTAATCTGCATTCCTTGTGATGTTGAGCTAATTTTTGTGTTTTAGCGACATATTTGATCAAAAAATTTCATTTTATGATCAGAATAGTTCATGGGACATCGAGAAGCTTATTAAAGTTGAAAATATTAAAATGTCTAATGGAGTTGGTGGTTGATTGATTCAATGAGATGAATTTGGATGTAATATAGCATATGAATAGGATTTTTCAGCCCAGTAGTTATGTGTAACTATTGTGTTGAGAACATGAGTTCATATTTATCTTGGAGATAGTTCACTGTTAATATGGTTTATTACACTAGTATATGGAGTGACTAAAAAATTGGATAATACCATGCAAATTATGTGAGATTTATTATGAAGAATTTTTGAAGAAATATGCAGTTATAGCAGTAGTGATCTAAAATATGTTTTAGCCATCAGATTGATGTACTGTCTCAAAGGATGCAATGTGGATCGCTGTAGTATTTGATGAGATTGTATTATTTCCTGTGGATGTTTTGGTGTTTGGATATTTGTCTCAAATATTGTGTTCTTAAATGTTATGTTGCTTTAGTGCTCATTTTGAGTAATTTTTAGTAGCCTAGTATGAAAATATATGAAACGAGGCTCACATGGAGGAAGTGAAGGCATGTAGGCTTTGAATATTTAGTGATTTTCTAGATTTAGTAGAAGGAATATTTTTCTCCATCCAATGGTGTTTGTATAGTTCTGTAGAAGCTAGGTGAGGCTCATTGGTCATGATAGTACCAGTAGATCAGAAACTGTACAGTCGTTTGTTTAGTTCAAAAGTAACGGGGCGAGGATAAATTTTCATGGTAGGCTTCAGTGGATGGTAGTCCTTAGATCCGAGAGAGAAACAATTTCCTATATTCTGGCTCATGGGAGTGAGATTATTCTTGTATATTTTTCTTCACAAATTAATAAAATAATTTAGCAGTGTAGTAGTAGCATCGTTGTTTTTTTCCCGAGATGGGTTTTCCACCAGAAACACTTTTGTCCATGTGTTTATTAAATTTTTTCTTTCATGAGTATTATTGATGCTTTGATCTATGTTTATGTGTTTCAATTCATGCATGGTTTGAAATATTAATAATTGGTGAACAAGTTTAAAAGTGCCACACTACTGATTCACCCCACCAGTTAGTAGTGATCTAGTTTCTAATAAAAAGTAGTTCCTCGATCAAAATAAATTGGAATATGAGCCTCCTAACACCAATTTAAGAACAATTAGACAACCATCTACACAAGGAGCATCCAAGAAAAATATGTCCAAAATTCTATCTAGGATTTAGAATCAATTGATGACATGCCTAAATAAACACTAGTAAAGAATTCAAAGATAATTGAAAAAAAATCCCTTCTCAACTAGCCATGAGTAACATAAACTTGGAATGGGGAAAATAGAATTATAAACTCCTTTATGCTTCCATTTATTCTACTACTTATCAAATTTATTGAGACATGAATCCAATCTAAATGAAATTTCTAGTGAATAAGACGTGAATCATCATCGTTTATGCATTCTCATATTTTTTTCATTTCTCTCCATTGCATATGAAAATGAAATTATGTTGAATAAGATGAAGATTTATTATGATTATGATTTTTCCTCCTTTTTTTGTTTCACTACCATCCTATTTCCTGTTTCTACTTTCATGTTGTATCCTTTTATTCTTGTCATTATGCTGAAAATACTTAGAGGGAGGGTGAATCAATATTTCTTTCACAATTATTATTTTATGTGAACTGGGATCACTTAAAAACTGGAACACAAAATGAACAAAAAAATAATAGTTTTATGAACAAGAATGGGGAGGAATATAATCGTCATTTTACACAAATCAATTTATACAACAAGACTTATAATTTCTTCAAGGATCCAAACCTATATGAATACTTAAATCTTCAATCAAACCAAGCTCAAAATTGTACTTCATCAAGCTCCAAATTGGTCTACTTGAGGGCTCTAATCCTCTCACCAAATCAGGCTCCAACCAAGTTTTTCACACGGCTCCAACCTTATGAGGACTCAATCCTCTAGGGCCACAACCCTTTAAATATAATTCAATTCTTCAAGATAATTTCAGTGCTTCCTCAAGAATTAGAAACCAATATTCAAAAATTCTTGTGTGTCATCTCCACAAGATATTCACTGCACATCTTCAAGTAACTTAAAAAATGCTCTAAGGACTTATTCTCAAATATTCAATGGTTGTTTCAAGGGATTTTCTTTGGATATTCTCCAAATATGAAGCTCAACATCATAAACTCTAGTAGGTTTCTCCAAGACACTTCATGTTACCAAATTAGTCTTCTCCAATGTTACTCCATGAGGGCTTCAATCATGCATCATGTCTCCTTAAAATATTCTACAATGCTCGAGCTTTCAAGCTTATCAGATTCTCCAAGTACTATTCAATAGGCTCCAAAAGGATATTTAATGTCAAAACTCCCTCAAGGGCACTTTATAAATTTCCTACATCAAATGATTCTCTCATAATGTTTCTTCAATCTAATCTTATATTATGTTTTTTTCTGATCCAACGCTGTCCTCAATTCAATCACTAGGTTTCTTCAAAAAATGACCAAAAACTTTCTCTAAAATGACTCCAAAGCTCCCAAAGGTTCCTTTAATTTTTTTCCAAGAAAATTCCAAAGGCTTACATATGTACTTGAAGAAGAATCCAAGTACACATCCCCACCTTCATCGGAGGTATTTTTAGCCTCTACAAAAGGAGAATCATCAAATCCTATGAGATTTAAATCTACTATCATTTTTTTAGTGCCCTTATTTTCTGGATTTCCATCGCACTTTTACAGGTTTTACCGGAGATTTAGATCTCCCTATATATTTAGACCTCCCACTTGAGGACTCATTTTTTTTCTATTCTAGGACCATTCTTGTACATACAAGGCATATTATTTCTCTCTCTATCTCCATGTTTCTCTATATCATCTCCTCCAATAGAAAGGATGAGACTATTTCATCAAACTTCAAGGTAGTCGTATTTCTACCTGCAACAACCAAACCGTACCCGAATATGGTAGAGAACACAAAAAATCCATGCACTATCTCCATCTAAAATATTTATTCAACAAATAACAATTGACTTACCATAGTATTAAGGGAATTCAAATGCTTTGTCACTAAGTCTGCATCCTTCATCCTCAGATTAGACATCATTTTCCGTAGGAACAATTTGTTCACCATAGACTTAAATTGGTAGAAATTCCCTAAATTGTCCCACAAATCCTTTGGGGTAGATTTCCTTGATACATTAAATGATATCGAATCTAAGAGACACAATCGTATTGCGCTCTTCTCCTTCCAATATGCCTTCACCTACTCTTGAACTGATATTCCTATCAATGTCATTCCTAGATCTACAAAAATCCACTGATCTCAATCCACAAACAAATCCTCCATCTTGAGCTTCCACAACTCAAAACTCTGACCATTAAATTTCTATATTTCCATTGTTTGTCATATTCTTTCACTGTAAGAATCGATCCCGCATATCTCTCGCTGAAGAGGGTATGCCATAGGGCCAAGATAAAACCCTTAGCAGAAAAGGCATCCCCTTGAAGGTGAAAAAACTCTAATATCAAATGTAGGTTTTAACGTTGTACAAAAAATACCTGCAAACGAATTATTAAAGACAAAAAAATAAACAATGGCTAGAAAAGTAAAAAAATATACACATATATTTTCCCCTGGATCCCAAAACTGAGACTACCAGATTGATTTTTCATTATATTCCTTTCAATATTACGATACATATATATACATGCTAAATCATTCATAAACCCTAATCCATTAAACTTTGGATTATAACATAACCATAGTTCCCTTGCCCAGATCTAAAAAATACGATGTGAATAAAACCATCATGCCCAAAACCATGGGTACTTCCGCTCACCATCTTTCGGTCTGCCCCTTATCCTTGGGTTTGCTCAGCTATTATTGGGTCTGCATAAAAAAAAATTCACGAGGCATTGCCTTGGACCCTGTAATAGATAAAGAAAAATTTGAACAAAAGGAATATGGACTGTACCATTCTAGTTCCCTTCTTTCTTGAATTGATCTTCTCAAAATTGGATTTTTTGGCTCTTCCTGGATGCCTGTTATGATGTAGAGTGTGATTCTTCCTCCTTTAGCTAAAACTCTGTCTTCTCAGCTTCCTTTGGTAGGACTTCACGTTTAAGAACATATTTCACCTCTCTAAACACCACATATTAGTTTTACATAACCTTCCTTGTTTCTGGTCTCCAAATCTTATAACCTTTTAAACGATCCTAATACCCAATAAAGATGCACTTTTCAAATTTACTATCCAACTTCGTTCTTTTTTCCTTTGGAATGTGTACATATGCATCATAGCCAAAGACCCTCATATGTGAAACAGAGGGTTTCTTACCATTCCATACCTCATGTGGAGTCTTATCCTCCAACGCTAATGAAGGTGATCTCTTAATCGGGTAACATGTAGTACCCACTCCCTCTACCTAGAATTATTTTACTAACCCAACACCGCTGAGCACGATTCTTGCCTTTTCCATCAATGTCCTGTTAATTCTTTCTACAACTCTGTTTTGTTGAGGTTTGTATGGAGTAGTCTTATGTTGTGCTATACCAAAACTCATATAGAACTCTTTAAATTCATTCCTACATAACTCTCCACCATTATCAATCTTCACTGAACAACTTGACCTTCTTCTCTATATGATTTTCTAGCAGATCCTTAAATTATTTAAACCTGTCAAAGAATTCAAATTAATTCCTGAGGAAATATATCCAAGTATTCCTCAAGAATTCATTTATAAATGACACATATTAAATATAATTACCCAGTTATGGAATTGACCCAGGTCCAAACACATCACTATACACAAAATCTCATATCCTTTTTCCCTCTTAGCACCAGAGGGTAAACTCACCTGATTCTTCTTCCCATATACACAAATTTCAAAGAAATTCAAATCTAGAGATAAATTAGACATACCTTCTACCATACAATTACCATGTAATACTCGAAGACCATTCTCCCGAATATGTCGAAGGCTTTGATGCCATAGCATGGTGTTTTCTCAAGAGACCACTATATTTTTTGCTCCACCTTCGGGAACAACATAACTATTTCACCCACAGAACTATTGCTCCACCTTCGGGAACCACATAACTATTTCATGTATATTTATCGAACATTGTTCTTACACCTGCATCATCCATCTTCCTTACATAAATATGATTTCTAGCCAATGTAAGAATTTGCAGAAGTATTCAAATCCTTCCACCTTGCAACTTTAGCTTGAATTGTTTGCATATTATGATTCTGGCTTTCCTTCCATCCCATAAGAAGACATCACCATCATAATATTTCTCATACTCACAAAACCACTCCCTATGGGGATTGAAGTTAAAAGATGCACTTAAGTAAATCACCCATGCCTCTATATCTACTTGTGTACTTGAAGAAGAACCCAAGTAGACATCCCCACCTTCATGTGAGGTGGTTTTCAGCTTTGTAGAAGTATCATCATCGTATCCATTTCCTTTATTAGGAGATTTATATCTACATTCATTTTTGTAGTGCCCTTCCTTTCCGCATTTCCACCACACCTTTATAGGTTTTTCTCGAGATTTAGATCTGCATCTAGATTTAAACCTCCCACCGGAGGAATTATTTTTGTTTATGTTGTGGTACCATCTTCTTAAAGACAAGGAATATCCATTTTTCCTCTTCATATTTTTCTGTCTCATCTCTTATGACCCCAAGAATGAGACTATTTCATCAAAGTTTAAGGCAGTTATATTGCCACCTATTGCAATAACCAAATTATCCCATGAATCTAGTAGAGAAAAAAACAAATTGATGCACTTATCTTCATCTAAATTTTTTTTATCGACAAATAACAACTATATTACCACAATATTACGTGTTCAGATGCTCTATCACTGAGTCTCCATCCTTCATCCTCAAATTATATATATTTTTCTGTAGGAAAAGTTTGCTCACCAAAGAATTAGATTGGTACAAAGTCCCTAACTTCTACCACAAATCCTTCATCGCAGATTCCCTTGATACATTCAACAATACTAAATCTGAGAGACACAATCATATTTTTCTCTTCACCTTCTGATCCAACTTCACCCAATCTCTTGATGATACTCCTCTCGGTGACATGCCTAGATCTACACCAATCCACTGATCTTGATCCACCAACAAATCGTCCATCTTGAGCTTCCACAACTTAAAACTCTAATGATCCAGGTGGATATTGGTGGCCACCCGCCTATTCCACTTGGGCCCCCACCATTGTCTCTTTCAGTTTTTCCGTTTTGGCATAACTTACTATTTTTAGCAGTTTTTCGGGTCCTGAACTTCCGGAGCCGTTTTGAGGCCCTAAACGACGTTTTTTGGGTAAGGTACAAGTAAATTTTGGCATTCCCATATTTGAGGGTCAAATAGACGCAGATGCCGTAGATAGATGGTTGAATCTATTAGAAGGATATTTCTCTATTCATGACTTTTCAGACCGGGAGAAGATTATTTTTGCACTCCTCAAAGCTACCCCCCATGTTAAGAACTGGTGGGAAACCTACTGTGAGAACAAGGACCAGACAGAACCCTCTCTGTTCTCGGCTGTACCAACTTGGAATTCTTTCCGAGACGCCGTCAAGGAACAGTACTATCCCGTGGGAGCTATGAGGACAAGTACATACAATGGACCACGCTGCGACAACAAAGGGATCAAGATGTGCACGAGCTGACGAATCTGTTCCATACCCTGCGCACAAAGTTGGGTATCAAAGATTCAGAGAAACATTTGGTGCTAAAGTATCGCAATTTTCTGCACAGATACATTCAGGAGGAAATGGAGTTCCTCGACATCTCCTCGCTTGGTACGGCATACCGGTATGCTGCCAAGATTGAGCAGAAATTCAAACAGAAGAAGCGAGACTTTGGATCTGTGAATCAAAATCAAGGAAAAGGTGCTTCCAAACCGCAGAACAAAGGACAGAGCCAAGGCATGGCGGCTAAAGACAACCCGTCAAAGCCACAAGAAAAGAACAACACTGTAAAGCCAAAGAAGGACACGGGAAAGTGGTGTGAGTTCCATAAGAGCTCCACTCACAACACAAGTGAGTGTCGGGCCAAGCAGTCGCTAGTGGCCGAGATGAGGGCTTCTGAGTTAGATGCATGCTACGACTCCGAATAAGAACCTGAAAAGGGGAATGAAAAAGGGAAAAAGATTATTGATGTGGAGCCCAACGCCACTGTTGCCACTACAAAGGTCCAGAAGGAGGAACCGGAAGATCCAGAGGAGGAGGAACGTCTCTTCCACTCCCAGATGTGGGTAAAGGGCTCCCCTGTACGGTTCATTGTCGACAATGGGAGCCAAAAGAACCTCATTTCAGCAGACGCCGTGAAGCGGTTGGGCTTGCCGACCACAGCTCACCCACATCCATACACCATCGGGTGGCTTCACCAAGGACGAGATCTCCGCGTCAGCCAGCAGTGCCGCCTTCCCTATAGCATGAAGCCCTTCACGGATGAGGTATTATGTGACGTTGCTCCTATTGATGTTTCTGATGTATTATTAGGACAACCATACTTGTGGAAGCGTCATGCTGTGTATGAGTCTCGACCTCGTGCTGTTATTGTTACTTTGGGAAATAAGTTGTACGGGATACCAGAGGTACCACCTCCTGCCGCTATCTCTTTGGTTACTGCAAAACAATGTAGTAAGCTCATTTCCCAAACCAGGAAATTCGTTTTCCTGATGATCCGCCCCCAGGGCAAGAAGAAGACTGTGGCCACGACCTCCAGACAGGGCCCCTCTGCACGACAACAACAAATGGCTAAGGTCGTGGAGGAGTACGGGGACATCTTCACCTCACCCACAGGGGTTCCTCTGCACTGCCAGGTCAAGCACCCGATTGATCTGACCCCGGGTGCGCCACTACCCAATGGACCGATCTATCGACGCTCTGTTCTGGAAAATGATGAAATCAAGAGGCAGATTCAGGAGCTGTTGCAGAAAGGTCACATCAGACCAAGTTCATCGCCCCGTGGGAGCCCGATCGTGTTGGTACAAAAGAAGGATGGGACGTGGAGACTCTGTATTGACTATCGGGCGCTGAACAAGATCACTGTCCGGAATAGGTACCCAATCCCACGGATTGATGACCTTCTGGACCAACTCCAAGGTGCAAAATATTTCAGTAAGATCGACCTGAAGTCTGGGTATCACCCGGTACCAATTGAACCCTCTGATGTGTGGAAGACTGCCTTCAAAGCTAAGGAAGGCCTTTTTGAATGGCTGGTCATGCCTTTCGGGTTGACGAATGCTCCCGCAACCTTCATGAGGATGATGGACGACATCTTGCGGCCATTCACCAACTCATTCGTAGTGGTGTACTTGGATGACATTCTGATCTTCAGCAATATTTGGGAAGAGCACCTTCATCACATCCGACAAGTCCTCCAAACACTGCGACAGCACAAGTTGTGTGCCAATTTGGAGAAGTGCACGTTTGGCATGACCCAGGTTCAATATCTGGGATACATTATTGATGAAAGGGGGGTGCATGTGGATCCGGCCAAGATCCAAGTCATTCGGGATTGGCCAGCCCCGACTACTATAACAGAGCTTCGCAGCTTTCTGGGTCTTGCTAATTTCTACCGTAGATTCGTGTTGGGATTTTCTCATATCACTTGGCCCTTGAGTCAAGTCACCAAAGGAGGAGCGAGAGCAAAATTCTTTTGGTCGGAACCTCAACAGAAGGCGTTCAAAGAATTGAAAAATTGCCTCTGTTCTGCCCCAGTGCTCACCTTACCACACTTGCAGCAGCCATTTGAGATCGAGACAGATGCCTCGGACTATGCTATTTCGGCAGTTCTTACTCAACAGGGACATCCAGTGGCATATCACAGTGAGACATTGTCTGAGACAGTTCGCAAGTATCCCACCTATGACAAAGAAATGTATTCCATTGTGCAAGCCTGTCGACAATGGAAGCATTACATTTTGGGGAAGGAAACAATCATCCACACAGACCACCGGCCCCTACAGTTCATACAGACACAAAGGAAGTTGCAGAATGATCGCCATCAGAAGTGGTCCACATATCTGCAACAGTTTCATTTGAACATCAAGTACAAGAAGGGTAGCACCAATAATGTTGCAGACTGCCTCAGCCGACCACCGATCGTGGCGCTCACCACAGTGCTCAACTCTTGTGGGCACGAGACTTCTGATTGGCCGCTTCTCTATGAGAGTGACCCAGAATTCGGCCACACTTACAAGGCACTCTTGGGGGGCACACAAGTTCCAAATTTTCACCTCCAAGATGCACTTTTATGTCACCTGGGACACCTTTGTGTTCCTTCAAGCGAGCGTGCCCAGATGATATGGGAAGCACACTACAGTCGAGTCGCTGGGCATTTCGGGGTCGAGAAAACAGTAGCAATACTACAGAAGTATTTCTATTGGCCGAACCTTTGAAAGGATGTCGAGAAGCACATCAGATCCTGCACTGCTTGTGCCATTGCCAAATCGACCATCAAGAAGCAAGGCCTATATACTCCACTACCTACCCCTAGTCGACCGTGGGAATCCATCTCCATGGATTACATGTCGGGCCTGCCTTCTACTAAGAATGGAAATGACTGTGTTTTCGTGGTCGTTGACAGATTCTCGAAGATGGCCATCATGGCTGCCTGTAAGAAGAATATCACAGCAGAAGCCACTGCTAAACTCTTCTTTGAACGAGTGTGGGTGCACTTTGGGATCCCACAGTCTATCATATCAGATCGAGATAGCAGGTTCCTCAGCACATTTTGGTCCAGCCTCTGGTCAATGTTGGACACAGCTCACCAAGTCCACAGCTTTCCATCCCCAAACAGATGGCCAGACAGAGGTCGTCAACAGAATGATTGTACACATTCTGCGCATGTACAACTCAAAGCATCCACGCACATGGGACGAGAGCCTCCCCTATGTACAACAGAGTTATAACCGGGCTCTCCACAGTTCAATTGGCCATAGCCCCTTTCAGGTGGGCTTGGGATTCCAACCACTATGTCCCATTGACATAGCCATGCCGTTTGCAGCTGCTCAGGCCGATTCAGCTCATGTCCAGTCTAAAGTTGACAAAGCAAGTAGCTTCATCGAGCGCATTCAACACATCCGCCAACAGGTTCATGATATATTGGACAGAGCCAATGCGAAGTACAAGCAGCGCCATGATCAACACCGAGTGCCACACCACTTCCAGGTGGGCGACAAAGTATGGCTACATTTGCAGAAGGAGCGCC
The DNA here is from genome assembly GCA_034641835.2 of Pinus albicaulis. Taxonomy (NCBI): domain Eukaryota; kingdom Viridiplantae; phylum Streptophyta; class Pinopsida; order Pinales; family Pinaceae; genus Pinus; species Pinus albicaulis. The sequence goes on along the minus strand of CM076578.1, from coordinate 612,325,183 downwards.
TCACTGGACCTCACCGCAAGCTTCGCCCGCTCCGATACGGGCCGTACACCATCACCAAGGCTGTAGGTAACAATGCCTTCGAGCTTAGTATTCCACCATTCCTTGGTCTGCACCCAGTCTTCAATGTGGATAGCCTTCGTCCTTACTTTCCACCTCTACTGGACACCTCGGACATTGCAGAACAACTCACACCAACAGAGTTAAACCCAGACTGCATGGAACAGGCCACCACAGATTATATCATGGACATGCAAATCAAGAACACTCGTCAACAGCAGATCCAACTGTATCGGGTTGTCAAAGCTGGCCAACTCCTGCACCAAGGAAAGTGGTTCACCGGGGACCAAGTTCAGCAGAAATTTCCTCATCTCATGGAGGAACTTAACGCAATGGGGACCATTGCTTCCTAAGGGGGGAGGAATGATCCAGGTGGATATTGGTGGCCACCCGCCTATTCCACTTGGTCCCCCACCATTGTCTCTTTCAGTTTTTCCGTTTTTGCATAACTTACTATTTTTAGCAGTTTTTCGGGTCCTAAACTTCCGGAGCCGTTTTGAGGCCCTAAACGACGTTTTTTTGGGTACGAAAGCGCCAGCGAATTTCAGTGATAGATAAAGAAAAAAATGAAAAAAAATCAGATGGACTATGCCTTTATGGCCACCTTCTTTCTTGAACTGATCTTCTCATAGCTGGAGTTTTTGGCTCTTCCTCTTCTGAATCTTGTTCTGCTGTAGAGTTTGATTCTTTCTCCTTTAGCTCAAACTATATCTTCCGAGGTTCCTTTGGTAGGGCTTCATGTTTAACAACATATTTCACCTCTATAAACACCACATCTCTATTTTAAACTACCTTCCTTATTTCTGGTTTCCAAATATTGTAATGTTTTAAACCATCCTTATACCCAATAAAGATGCACCTTTCAGATTTACTATCCAAATTGGTTCTTTTCCCCTTACGAACATGTACATATGCATCACATCCAAATATCCTCAGATGTGAAAGAGAGGGTTTCTTACAAGTCCATACCTCATGTGGAGTCTTATCCCCCAATGCTGATGAAGGTGATCTATTAATCGGGGAACATTTTGTCTCCACTTCCTTTGCCCATAATTCCTGTCCTAACCCGACACCATTAAGCATGCTTCTTTCCTTTTCCATCAATGTCTGGTTCATTGTTTCTGCAAATCCATTTTTTTGAGGTGTGTATGGAGTATTATTCTTCCATGCTATACAACACTTCTTACAAAAATATTCATATGTGTTCTTGCAGAAATCTCCACCATTATTTGTTCTCAAAAATTTTATCTTCTTCTTTGTCTAGTTTTCTGCTAGAGCCTTAAATTCTTTAAATATTTCAAAGAGTTCAAATTTATTCCTCGGGAAATTTATCCATGTATTACTTGAGAAGTAATCTAAAAATGACACATAGTACATAGAATTACTGAGTGATGGAACCCACACAGGTCCAAACACATTACTGTGCACAAGCTCTAATATCTTGTTTTCCCTCTTAGCACCATAAGGGAAACTCACACGATTTTGCTTCCCATATGCACAATGTTCACAAAAATAGAAATCTAGAGAGAAATTAGTCATAAATTCTACCATACCATTACCATGTAGTATTCAAAGGCCCTTATATCTAGTATGTCCAAGCCTTTGAAGCCATAGCATGGTATTTTCTCTAGAGACCACTAGGCTTTCTCCTCCACTTTCAGGAACCACAAAACTGTTGCACCCATCAATAACAGTGCTACCTAGAAGCTTGTACATAGTTCAAATCCAAACTCCCCACATCAATACTAGTGCTCCCCAAACCATCTTGTAGGTATCTTTATCGAACACTATTTTTACACCTGCATCATCCATATTGCTTACAAAAATAGACTTCTATCCATTGCAACAATATGCAAAATACCAGGAAGTGTTCTAATCCTTCCACCTTGCAACTTCAACTTGAATATTCCGTGTCTGATGATTATCTCCTTCCTATCATCCCCTAATCACGAAATCACCACCATCATACTTCTCATACTCGCATAACCACTTCCTATGGGGAGTGAAGTGAAAGGATGCACCTAAGTCAATCAACCATGCCTTATGATCTACATGTGTATTTGAAGAAGAAGCCAAATACACATCCTCACCTTCATTTGATGTGGTTTTTACCTCTGCAAAAGGATCATCATTAGATCCCTTAACTTTCCCAGGAGCCTTAGATCTACAATCCTTTTTGAAGTTCCCTTCCTTTCCACATTTCCAATGCACCTTTACAGGCTTTCTTGGAGGTTTAGATCTCCCACTCGAGAACTTATTTTTGTTTATGTTCTGGGAACATCCTTGTACAAAAAAGGCATCTCCATTTTGACCCTCCATATTTTTCATTCTCATTTCCTCTAACAGCAAGGTTGAGACAATTTCATCAAAATTCAAGGGAGTTGTATTGATATCTATTGCAACAACCAGCATATCCCACGAATCTGGTAGAGAACACAACAAACTGAAGCATGTATCTTCATCGGATATTTTAATATCAACATATGACAATTCAATTACCACAATATTGAAGGCATTCATATGCTCTATCACCGAGTCTCCATCCTTCATCCTCAGGTTATACAAATTTTTCCGCAGGAACAATTTATTCACTAGAGACTTAGATTGGTACAAAGTCCCTAACTTGTCCCAAAAATTCTTCGTTGTAGTTTCCCCAGATACATTCAACATACTAAATCTGAGATACACAATCGTATTGTGCTCTTTGCCTTCCGATCCAACTTCGCCCAGTCTTCATATGATATTTTCGTTGGTTTAGTACTTAGATCTACTGCGATCCACTGATCTTTATCCACTAGAAAATCCTCCATCTTGAGCTTCCGCAACTCAAAAGTCTGAACATTAAATTTATTGATCTCTATCTTTCCACTGATTTCCATCTTATCTCACCACAAGAATTGATCCCGCAGATCTCCCACTAAACGGGGTCTACCACAGGCTTGAGAAAAAAACTCCTCAGCAACAAAGACATCCCCTTGAATTCGAAACAACTCTGATACCAAATGTAGGTTTTAACCTTGTACAAAAATTATCTGCAAATGAACTCTTAAAACATAAAATAAAAAAATAGCGAGAGAATAAAACATAGAACATATATACACACATATTTTCCCCTAGATCACAAAGCAGGGACTATTAGCTTGGTTTTTCATTATATTCCTTTCAATGTTACAACACATATATATACATGCCGAAGAATTCATAAACCCCAATCCATTAACCTTGGATAAGAACATAACTGTACTTCCCTTGACCAGATCTACAAAATACCGTGGGCAAAAAACCATCATGCTCAAAACCATGTGCAAACCCATGCACAAAACCATAGGCAGGTTCGCCCACCTAATATAGGGTCCAATTTTTTTTCCCAGGGCGTTTCCCTAGACCCTGTGTAGGGGGGATACCGCCCCCTTGCAAACCCCATGATAAGGGGGCTTGTGGCCCCCCTACGACCCCTTTTCTACACCCACTGTAAGCGTAGGGGTGTTGTCTGCCCCCCTCTTACTCCCTGCTTCTCGCCTGCAGCTAGTCATGGAAAGAATATAACACACACCCAACACCTCGAAGGTAGAAGACAAGAAATTTGAAAATAGTACCGATCACTACCAATCAAGGAGTTTGGTGAAAGGTGGAAAAAAATAAAGGAAGAAAGGGGAAAGTAATTGATTATTATCACACTTAACCTTGACAATTTCATGGAATTATTATTTTTTTGTTTTTCTCTTGTTGTGCATCGACCAAAAGGCTAATATGATCAAATACTTTTGGGCGTATGCAAAATGTAATTTTGTTCCATAGTTTTTAGGTTGAATAAAATTACAATTTTTCTTCAGAATAAATAAATAAACACACACACACACACACACACATATATAGTTCAACTATCCTAGATTCCATTTAACTCCGGATCTACAAGTTTCGAGAGGGATAAAATCTCTTTTAATTTTAAAAGAGGTTTGTATTTCAAGAGATTTGAGTGCTTGATATATTTAGAGTTAAGAAGGATCTAGGTTGGTTTTATGATTTTTTTGTGTCGAGACGCTCTCTCTAACCTAATATGGTAGAGATGTTGTAATGTAATGTAATGTCCTGCAAGCATTTTGACTGTCAAACTAAAAATAAAAATATAAAATAAAATATAAATTAATAATTATAATTATAATTAATAAATAAAAATAAAAATTAAATTAAATTAAATTTTAAATTATTAATTATAATTATAATTAAACGAATCTAAATCCATCTAAACTCATAATTTACCAAGCATCGAAAAGAATCAAATATCTTGAGATATAAACCTCTTTTAAAGTGAAAAGAGTTTTGGTCCCTCTTGATGCTTGGTAGATCTAAAGTTAAGATGGATCTAGGCTAGTTTTAATTGCACTGAGAGGCACTCTCCATCCCAATATGGAAGAGATGTTGTAATGTCCTGTCCTGTAAACATTTTGAATCAATGAAATTATATGAAAATAAAATTAAAATTAAAATAAAAGATAAAATTAATAATGTGAGAACGTTTTTACTCAGTCAAAATAAAATAAAATAATAAAAAAAACATTAAAATACAAATAACTTTATGGTATTTACCCATGGTATTGGCCTATGGTTTTCATATGGAATGTAGCCTATTTAAAGGGGGAACTAAAACCAGCCTAGATCCATCTTAACTCTAGATATACCAAGTGCCGAAAGGGATCAAATCTCTAATATATAAGGAGATTTGATCCCTTTGGACACTTGGTAGATCCAAAGTTAAAATAGATCTAGGACAATTTTAACAATATGAAATGTATTATAAAATTAGTGAAGTTAATGTTTATTGTCATAATCCAGACTTATGTAGGAGTGCAATAAAATACAGAAATACACATAAATGTAGAGATGCAACAAAAATAACACTTCTCTTCATTAATATCAAATAATTGAAATATTCTTACAAACAAAATGGAAATAAACTAGCTAGGGAACTGGTAGCTTATCTCTGAGAAGAGATGTGGCAGCTACATGCCTATGAATTGTGCTACAATGAGGCTCAAGGGCCTTTTTATTATTGAAAAACATAGGAAAATCCTAAAAAACCGAAACCCTAACCCTAGGAGATGAAATACCAAGAGTTTGTGGGCTTCGTTGGGGTTAGTTGGGCAGCCAACTTCTCGGGGTCGTAACTTGGTCATATTATCTCCATTTAGTGTGGACGATATATCATTGGAAATATCTATCTGAGTACTACAGGTTTTTACAAAATCCCTTGCCTATGGCTATGGGCCTGCTACAAACCTCAAAAAAATTTCATTTAGGGCGTCAAAATTACTCCGAAAGTTTGGGACTCAAAAAATTGCTAAAAATAGTAAATGTTGGTATAAAAAAGGAAACTGATGAAACTAAATAGAGTTATAGGTGGAATAGGTGGGTGACCACCAATATACACCTAGATCATTCCTCCTCCCTTAGGAATCAATGGTCCCCATTATGCGCAGAGCCTCCATGAGGTGAGGAAATTTCTGTTGAACCTGGTCCTTGGTGAACAACTTGCCCTGGTGGAGAAGTTGGCCTAATTTGACAACTCGATATAGTTGGATCCTCTGTTGGTAGGTGATTTTGATCTATGTTTCCATGATCCAATTAGTTGTGGCTTGTTCCATGCAATTTGGGTTTAACTCTTTTGGTGTGAGTTGTTTTGCCATGTCGGATGTGTCTAGTAAAGGTGGAAAGTAGGGCCTAAGGTGGTCCACATTGAACACTGGGTGCAAACCAAGGAATGGTGGAATACTGATATCGAAGGAATTTTCCATTACAACCTTGGTGATGGTGTATGGCCCATATTAGAGCGGGCGAAGCTTGTGGTGGGGTCCAACGAGGCAATCCTTCTACAAATGTAGCCACACTTTGTTGCCCAATTGGAAATTATGTGGCACCTGATGCTGATCATGTCGCTGATTGTACTTAGCATTGGATATGTCCAATATGTCATGAACCTATTGGCATATGTGTTGAATTCACTCAATGAATTTTTTTTATCCTTGTTAGCTTCAGACTGGATATGAGTTGAATATGCTTGAGTAGTAAAAAATGGCATGGCTATGCTGATGGGACATAATGGCTGGAATCCCAAGCCCACCTGAAAGGGGTTGTGGCCAATTGAGATATGGAGAGCACGGTTATAACTGTGTTGTACATAGGGCAGGCTCTCATCCCATGTGCATGGATGATTTGAGTTGTACATGTGCAGAATGTGTACAATCATCCTCTTGAAGACCTTTGTATGTCCATCAGTTTGGGGATGGAAAGTTGTGGACTTGGTGAGCTTGGTGTCCAACATTGACTAGAGGCTGGACCAAAATGTACTAAGGAATGTGTTTATATATGAGATGATAGATTGTGGGATCCCAAAGTGTACCCACACTCATTCAAAGAAGCGTTTAGTAGTGCCTTTCGTTGTGATATTCTTCTTGTAGGCTTCCATAATGGTCATCTTCGAGAATCCGTCAACGACCAAAAAAACACAGTTGTTGCCATGCTTAGTAGAAGGAAGGTCTAACATGTAATCCATGGATATGGATTCCCAAGGTCGAATATGGGTAGGCAGCAGAGTATATAGGCCTTTCTTCTTGATGGTTGGTTTGGAAATGGCACAGGAAGTGTAGGATCTGATGTACTTCCTACATCTCGTTGAACATACGACCAATAGAAATGATTTTGCAATACTGCCACTATTTTCTCGACCCCCAAATGCCCCAAAACCTGACTGTAGCGCTTCCCAAACCATTTTGGCATACTCACTTAAAGGAACACAAAGGTGTCCCAGGTGACATAGCATTGCATCCTGGAGGTGAAAATTTGGAACTTTCTTGCCCTCAAAGAGCGTCTTGTATGTGTGTCTGAATTCTGGATCACTTTTGTAGAGAAACGGTCAATCATAAGTCTCTTTATCATAAGAGTTGAGCATGGTGTTTAGCGCCACAATTGAAGGTCAGTTGAGGCAATCTGCAACATTATTGGTGCTTCCCTTCTTGTACTTGATTTTCAAATGAAACTTTTGCAGGTATGTGGACCACTTCTAGTGGTGATCGTTTTACAACTTCCCTTGTGTCTATATGAAATGCTGGGGTTGGTGGTCTGCATGGATGATCGTTTCCTTAGAAATGTAATTCTTCCATTTTCAACAAGCCTGCACAATGGAATATATCTCTGTGTCATAAGTGGGATACTTCCAAACTGTGTCACAAAGTGTCTCACTATGATATTCTACTGGATTCTCTTGTTGAGTAAGAACTGCCCCAATAGCATAGTCAGAGGCATCTGTCTCAATCTTAAATGGTTGTTGCAAGTCTGGTAATGTGAGCAATAGTGTAGAGCAGAGGCGATGTTTCAACTCTACGAACACCTTCTGTTAAGATTCATACCAAAATAATTGTTCTTTCGCTCCTCCCTTGGTGACTTAACTCAATAGGCTAAGTGATATGAGATAATCCCAACACGAACCTGCAGTAGAAATTGGCAAGACCCAGAAATCTGTGGAGCTCTGTTAGAGTGGTTGGGACTAGCCAATCTCGAATTACTTGGATCTTGGCTTGATCCACACTCACCCCCTTCTCATCAATAATGTATCCTAGATACTGAACCGGGGTCATTCCAAAATTGCACTTCTCCAAATTGGCACACAACTTATGTTTCCACAGTGTTTGGAGGACATTTTGGATGTGGTGGAGGTGCTTTTCCGAAGTCTGGCTAAAGATCAGGATGCAATCCAAGTAAACCACCACAAATGAGTTGGTTAATTGCCACAAAATTTCATCCATCAACCTCATGAAGGTTGCAGGAGCATTCGTTAACCCGAAAGGCATGGACAACCATTTGGAAAAGCCTTGATTGGCTTTGAAGGAAGTCTTCCACACATTAGAGGGTTCGATTGGTACTTGGTGATACCCGTACTTCAAGTTGATCTTGCTAGCCTTTTGATTTCATCGTTCTCCAGACCATAGCATTGATAGATTGGTCCATTGGGTAGCGACACACTTGGGGTTAGATTGATGGATTGCTTGACTTGACAGTGCAGAGGCACCCTTGTGGGTGATTTGAAGATGTTCCCGTACTCCACAAATTTTTCCATCTATTGTTGTCGTGCGGAGGAGCCCTTTATGGAGGTCATGGCCACAATTTTCTTCTTTCCCTGAGGCTGGATCATCAGGAAAATAAATTTCCCGGTTTTGAAAATGAGCTATCTGCATTGTTTTGAAGTATCCAAAGAGATGGCGGTAGGCGATGCTGCCTCTGATATTCTGTACAAATTATTTCCCAAAGTAACAATAACAACGTGAGGCATGGACTCATACACAACATGTCGCTTCCACAAATATGATTGGCCTAATAATACATTACAAAAATCAAGAGGAGCAATGTCACATAACACCTCATCCGTGAAGGGCTTGATGCTGTAAGGAAAAGACCCTCTAGCAGAGGTTATAAAGGAGGTTTTTAGTGTTATAAAATTGACCAAAATTGTCAAAAAAACATTTGCTACAACATCCATTTTTGGTAACAGAGGTTTTGATGGAACTTATAACGAAAATTCAACACAGCTAAAAAAAATTGGGCGACTAGAGGTTTTTATGGATGTATTTCTTATCTATGCGCAATTCATCTGTGAATGCACCAGTGCGTTTTAACTTGTACACACCAGTACTATAAACATACTAAGCACCGAGATGGAAAACAAATTTTGGAAGCCCGAGGGTCTTTAGAAACGTCTCGGTGTGTGTCACCAACAAATACGCATCGAATCTTCATCGATGGTGCATGCACCGGTGTCGTTAAGGTGTAAAAATGTACCAGGCTGTTAAGTTGTAAAAATGCACTGGCCCGTTAAAGGAAAACTATACCGGTGCATGCAACACCTATTTTCCTAGGTCCTAGTCATCAATAAAGTGCATCGGGCATTATAATTGGTATTGGTATTTGGTGTGGTGCTCATGGGTCATAGAAACACATTGGTGCGTGGTATCATACACATGCACTGGTGCATAGTATCATACACACTCACCGATGTTCATTTTCTATTTTTTAGAAACATCGACCTGTGACAGTGCAATTATTATGATTTTTTAAAATTCATTATTCCTCAAAAGTTGACACATATCTTATAACAATATTCATATCAATTAAAATTTTTATTAGTACATTTGAATGTGATGTTTGGATGAATTTGTTATATCATATCATCATGTTTCGCATCTCTTCATTATAATATTTAATCGTCCATATATTTAATCAGTGGTGTAAGATTTCACAGCGACAATGGAGAATGCAATAGAATAAATTAAAACGTATTTTATTATATATATATATATATATATATATATATATATATATATAAGACACTCTTTTTCATACAAAATAGGACAGTTATTGGTATCCCTTTGTCTTTCAATTGGGACACTATGTCCATTAAATTAAACAAAATGTCTGATTTCATAGACAAATATTTCAAAAAACACAATGCCTTGCTTTGATATCCAAACATATTGATCATCATTCTTCGTTGGAACTATTGTCACTGCTCGAGCTACTTCCATGACTTGGGTTATTTGGAGGAATGTTTTGTTCATTGTGTTGATTGTTTTCTTCTTCTTCAAGATCCATCTACAAACATAAAAATAAAGTGTAATGAGTGTATATACATTGGTGACAATAACGAAAATTGCAATATTAAATAATATACATCAATGTAAATCCAAAAGAAATGTACCATAGCAAGAATTGACTCATGAACTATACATATTATTTCAAAACCAAATTTCATGCCTTCTTTCAACAATTCATTTGTTGGTGAAGTTCCATACTTTGTTTCCTGCAAGTTTTATACCCCATAAAAAATCATAGATTTAATATAAAAGTTTTTTTTGTTCTATTAATTATAGAAAGAGCTAAGTGAAACAGGATAGATACTTACAAATTCCACAATTAATTTCTGATATGCCAATATATACTGAAAGCCCATATTTAACCCAATTTCAATCAATTATTCTAATGGTTATTCTGTGTATGTTAGCACCTATTTGAAGACATTTAATGATGATTGATGTAAAACAACTTAAAATATACAAAAATGAAATCTAGTTAAGTTTTTATAAGGAAGCAACAATTATTCACAAAATTAGATATCAACCCTTTTCTTCCTTGTCGTCTTGTTTTATATGCTGAATGAGTTCCATTTTCTTTTCTTTTTTCTACAAGAAAATACTCGAAAATTAATATTTAATGCTAAATTATTTATTTATTTTACTTAATCAAAAAATTCAATGATTACATATTACATTTGAAGCATGTTGTTGTTGAGATTGCTCCTCGTGTGATGCAATTATGTCCATTTCTTTGACCATCTCCTTGTACACATTTTTGGACATTCCTACTAGCATATTTTTGATATCAGCTCGCTCACCGTTTGAGATTTTGAAAAAGTAACATGACAATAAAATATTTAATTTTTTTATTGATATATGAAAACGAAATATAAAAAAAGTGATATTTATAGATGATTGCTTTGTAGCAATATATACATATAATTATAGGAAAAAATTTAAAGGAATATTACTTTTTCAATCCTTCTTTTTTGTTGCTATACATTTTTGCTATTAAAAGTCTGACATGTCTCATTGACCAATCCTTTGGAAAATCTACCTGTAGTTTAAATAGAATTTGGTTCTTGGAATCATTGGATTGATTTTTTGTATTTTAAGTGGAAATAATGTCTATACATTTATTCCACTAGATCCCTCAAATTTTGTAAAAGTTTTCCCCCCTTTTGTTAACCTCCAAAACCACTCTAGATGAGCTAAGGAGAAATTCATTTTCATTTGCATGTTCTATTTCTTTTCTTTTCTTAGAACAACATTCATTTTCTTCACTGTTGATCCTTGTATAACATTAAACATATCTAAATTAATAGATTGTTTGAAACATGTTATCTAATATTTTTAAGTATATTACTAATGAAAATTCAAAAAAGGAACTCATATTGGATCGATAGTATTTTTTTCATTTACCTGATTCATCCTTTTGCAATTTTTCCATCAATATTTTACACTCTTCGGGTCTTAGATCATAAATAATCTTATCAAGCGTCGTCATTTTGTGGCTCTGCATGATACACACTAAACTATACATATTAGTTAAAATTACATATAGTTCAAAAATAATAATTTTTGTAAATAATTTACAAAGAAATTTCATTTTTTTCTTTTCTAGATGTGCTATCAGTATTTTTGTTACTTGAAATCTTATCAGCTATTTCTTGATCAATATAAAACCTATACCATTCATTAATATATTTTATAAATAAATCATATACTTTTTAGGTAAAAAAAAAATCAAGAAAAGGGTGCATCTATCTAAATTAAACACCCGGTGCGGATTTCGCAAGTTAAGCACCGAAAACGGTGCAATAGGTTCTTATAAATGCACCACCAGTACAGTAGAAACACTGTACGGTTCTCTTTGTTAATAAGAGACCCGGTGCGTTATATTAATACCAGAGCACCGATTAACATAAACATAAATTAATAATTTTGTTTTTTATCAAACAATGTTTATGTCAATACATGCCCGATATGTTCGACTAAAATCGCACACCAGTGCGTTATTTTAAACAGTGCGCACCGATTAACAATAACTGTTTTTTTTTAAATTGTGCAAGGGATGACAAGGATTTGGATCCGACTCTACAAGTGGTCTCGCGGGTTAGATGTCATGTGCATATATATATATATATATATATATATATATATATATATATATATATATATATATATATATATACAAACCCTATAAATCTAAAATGAAAAGCCCTAATTGTGAATTTTTTCAGTCACATAAATAAGAAGAAGCAAGGGTTTAATGTAAGAGTGGATTGTTTTATTTTATTTTTTTCTAAATTTTAATTAAATGTAAATAGGAATAGTGGTTGTAAATGATTTTATTAGTAAAATGCACAATAAAATTTATAATTTTTCCTATACGTGTATGAAATCTAATAGAAACTATAAAAAAACAATTACTACAGTAAAATTTAACATTTTTACTATGCTAAAGGGTTTTTGTATGAATCACCAGATGTTTCAAATTCTGGTTCTCTGAATAGGGCTATTGTTCGAAAGTATTTTGCTGCTCCATATTTCTCTCTTGCTCTAGGTATGTCTCTCATGCAAATCCCTCCCTAAATTGTTTTTGCAAAAATAATGAAATAAAGAATAGATTTTACTATTTAAAGAAATTTTTATGAAATTAGATTTCCAAAAATCATTTTCCGCTCATTTTTCAGTTTACCTTTTTTTTTTCACTTCAAAAAAATAAAGTTTCTCTTTTTTTCCCCAATATTCGGTGTGTTTGTTAACTAACATCACCGGTACATCTGGTAATAAAACTGCACCGGTGCGGTTAACAGTACATTGGCATTGATAACAATAACTCCTTTTTAAGGCACTATAATTACTTTTAGGTATGTACACCAAAATTTATTGTTGATTTTGCTCAAATGCAGGGAGAAAATCTCATAATTATATCAAATGGAAAATTCTTCAAAATCCAGCGCGTTCCATAATATTTCTCAAATTCCATCGCAAATTTCTCTCTATAAATCTCTAGACATAGTTACTTTAGATTTTATTTTTATCTTCATTATCTAATTGAATTTATTTATTTTATCCATGCCAATCAGCTGAATAAAATTAATGTATACAAATTTGCAGGTTCATGCAGATTCAAAAACGAGTTCAGATGCACAAAATATTAAAAAAAAACCAAAATGTCAGAATCTCTTATCAGGAGCAGCATACCGCAAGCCGTGGTTTGTAGATGAAAATGGACGGCCACTTCACCTTGCCAATTGTAACATGCCATCTTCTACCCACAATCTTGGGACATTGATGGTAATAATTGTTTGGTGTAATGTAATTATTTCAACGTAAAACCAATTAATCATGCATTGACGTGCTTACTGACTGATATGATCAATTTTGTACTAATCATATTCAAATATATTTTTTTAAATTATTAAGATTCTAGTGATGATGAGTGACCTACCTACCATCTTCCGTTGCACCCCACGACAATGTCAAATCGAGAGAAGGCTGAATTAAGAGAAAAAACTTGGAGAGGAATGATACCAAGAATGGTTGAATCAACCACCTATTCAATTCCCACTACGTCCACATTCACCAACTAGGAATGACTATAACAATAATAGTTCTTCACAAGCTAGCAATGGAGGCAATAAAATAGAGGTTGTTATGGAAGATTACTTAAGGGATATGAATGCCATGGAGACAATGTTGTTAGATGCATTCCAGAACGATGATCAGCTAGGGGATGATGCTCATATCGCGGATGCCATTTTCAAAAGCCTTAAATTTTCTTCCACCACCCCTCTCTTTGGACCTAAAGGTCAATAAAAGTCTACCCAGTTGGGGACAACAACGTTACTGTATAACTTGAAACCAAAGTTTGGCTTGTCAAATGCATGTTTCTCGGAAATTTTGAGGTAATTGACCATCAAGTCCCTTATATTTTCAAAAATCATATCACACAATCAACATTACAAATGGTAAATTTTATGAACATTAATAATTATTGGCATTGTATATTTAATATTGTCCACCAACTATAGGTTATTCAAAGATAAGGCTCTGCCGAGTGATAATGCCTTGTCCAATAACTGCGAAGAGGAAAATAAATTATTGAAAATGTTGGGTGTTGAGTAGATATCATATCATGCATGTCCAAATGATTGTATTCTATATAGAGGAGAATATGCATACAAAGAGATATGTCTGAAATGTGGGCATGATAGGTATGATAAATAAAAAAACAAGTGTAAATCATGTGGTCCCCCTTTTAAGATATTGGGGCACATGGCTATAATCCTAAGGATTCAAAGGCTCTTTCGTTAAAAAGAATTAGCTATGTTCTAGGGATGGCATGCCTCACACATAAGTGAGTTGGGAGTTATGCGAATCCAAACATATTCAATAGCCATGAAGCATATAGAGGATACATGGCCCAAAAAATTCAAGGATGAAGTACGAAGTCTACGAATCAACATAGCCATGGATGGCGTCAACCCATATTCCCTCTAGAACACCAACTATTATGTTTGGCCTATAGTAGTGATCAATAAAGATACCCCCCCATGGTTGTCTGTGAAGAATGAACATATTATGTTGGCTCTCGTAGTCCCTGGTAGAAAACATGTGAAGAATATGGATGTCTACTTACAAGCACTGGTAGATAAATTGAAGGAATTATGGGATGGGATAAATGCATACAATGTATCAAGACCCATTGCAACAGAGAGGAGTTTTACGTTGTGTTGTTCAATCTTTAAAATTAGTCATGGGTGTATTAAAGGGTTGACAAGCCATGTATTAAATTTTATATCAAAGGGTGAAATATTTCTAAAGTGGGTCGAAAGGGGAAAAAAGCAATGAAAGCCACATGTATTAAAGCCAAAGGGGAAGTAACGCAAATGATGGAGCATAAAGCCATAAAGAAAACAGGAGATATAAAAGGAAAGGGAACGCAACACTAAACGCAAGACCAATGTACTAGAAGAAATTGCAGCCACGTGAAGATGCACGTGGGAAATTCCGAGGGGGTTGAGCAGCGGGGGAAGGAAGGGATCCATACCCCCGTGGAATTGTGACACGTAGCATGGTGGGGACTCAATATTAGGAGGAGGTAGTAGGAGCATGCCGCGTGGTGTGGCGACGTGGCAGAATGAAAGGTGGAACCTCACGGTGGGTAGGTTATGTATTTAAGCAGTATAAGAGAGTTTATGTTTCAGGAGTTATACAGCGCATGTGGTAAAAAGGTAAGGTAAAGTCTATTAGGTCAGCTGGTACCGAGACCCGTACCAGCCTTAAACCCGGCACGAGGCGCCCACCTGCACTCTGACATACCCAATCCTTATGCGTCGCATGCCTCACTGTCAGTGTCCTTAGGACACTTGCCTTCATTCGTTTTATCCATTCGTCTTTTTATCTTGAATTACCCAGTCCAGAGATAACATTCCCTCCATATTTCACTCCAATAAAAGGTCGCAGGTTCCCGTCTACGGCGTATACCAAGTAGCAAAGAGCATCTAGTCTACCCCAATCATTATCAGAGTTCCCTGCGTTGCTTTCCCGAGTAGATTTACCTTCCATTCAGGTATTCCATTATTCATTCTCCCTCTGTTTTCCTTTCACTTTTTCGAATTCTTGAATGTCAACCATGGGAAGGGTAACGTCAAAGAAGAATGAGCCTGAAACCCCCCAGGTCCGTGAATCTAGGAATCCCCTTGGTTTCGAGCCTCTCTATGACTTGCAAGCTGGTATTTGTGACCCTAAATACCCATTCGACATACGCAGTATCAAACCCTTGCTTTTCAGTCGCCATCTCAAGAACACAGACCGTTACCGGGTAATTGTGTTAGGCCTATACCACCAAATCACCCATCAGGTCCATTCTGTGGTTGATTTCATCACCTGGCTCAGAGATGTCTTCGACGTGCATCAGGGCACCTTCATTTCCCCTCAAGGGAACAGGGTTCTTTCCCTTTCTCCCGATGTTATCAAACAGGCCCTCCGTTTCCCTACCAGCGACACCTACGTTAGTTTCAAGGATGAAACCTTGGCAACCCAGTTCATCAAACAGCCACGGGAAGCCCGCCGAGCCTTCGTTTCTTCCATAACCGTCGACCATGCAACTTCTCTGCCTACATTAGAGCCGTTTTCATTAAGTCTTTTTGTTGAAGAGGTTCAACCCATTCTCTCTCTGATCGCTGGCCTCTTGGGGGTAGGGAGCCCGGAAGACATTTCCGCAGTATGCATCCACTTCTTATGGCTCATGTCACAAAATGGGGTAGTTTTGAACATTCCTGGTTTCCTCTCCTCAGCCATTCGAACCCAATTCCAGGAGCTCTCACAAACCCGTCAGTTCTGTTTCTGCTCAATGGTGTTTTACCTCTTCTTGTTCCAGCATGCCAGTTCGTCCGCAAACGTGCTTCTGCCTGAATCAGCAACTGCTTTCACTCAACCTCGCTTGTGATTTTTCTTTGTCAACTCATGACTCGGCCTTAACGGCCTATTTTACTTTTTACTCAGTTCATTTCTTTTAATTTTCGAGTGGGTTGTTTTCCCCACTCTCGCATTTTACTTTTTCACCAAACTGTTGTTTAATTTCCTGTTTTTGAAATATGGCCGAGGGCCTGTTTACACATGATGGGAGGCTTGATTCCCCATCATGAATTTTGTTGTTGTGAAAGTGACATTTAACAAATTTTGTTCATGCGAAGAAGATATTTTTCCAAAAAATATCTTCTCGCTGAGATGGAAGGAAGCTATATAAGATAAATCCAATGAGAAAGACAGGTTCCAAACTTTCTGAAGAATTGAATGTGTAAGAGCTTCTTGTATGCAATTTTTGTGAAAGTTCTAATGTGAATGCAAAGAGCCCGTAGGGCCTCAATGAAAAGGAGTTTTGTCTTTGATAAGGATTCTGGTTTTGGTTCTTTACAGTTTGTAATCCTCTCTTGTGTGTTGTAATGTAGTTATTCATTTCGCTTACATCCATATATCTGGTATTACATTCTGGAATGCGAGTAGTCTGTTGCTTCTGATATAAATTTATCCTTGTGGATACTTACATCATTGGTTTTCTTGACTCTTTAAATATGGCTCAGGTGTAATATGTTGTCCCGTTTCCGATTCATCCACATTTCTACTATATTGGCTGATATGAGGTGTTATTTACAAATGTCGTTATCGTGTGTGGATTCTTAATTACTTAAGCCCACCACATGTTAGCATATGTTTCTAAATATTGTCTTAGTAACAGTTTATATCCTCTTTCTTCTACGTATTCAGTAAATGTCCTTCAATCATCATTCTCTATGAAGTATTGAGAACCCAGCCCTTTTTACAGCGAACTGTCTTGGATTTGTCTTATGCATTTATGTTGGAACTTAACATCTTGCCTATTCGTTATTGCTCCTTCAGCATTGAGCTTCTGAAGTATTTGGTACCATTTAAATCCAATTTTCCCATCTGCAAAGAAATAGTACGAGAGCTTGATTCTGCTGAGATTATCCTTATTACATGGTCTTGACTTTCTGCTATATAAGATGTCCTAGGCACTAGTCTATGGAAACTATAGACTGTCTCTAGGAGCTACAACATCTTTTTGGCGCCGTTGCCGGGGGCGAAGTTGAAGAAATTTAAAATCCCTGGGCCTCGACAAAATCCATTCACTCTTCAATTAGGTGAGCACGAAGAGTTGAGAGTTGTGCACCCCTCACCTTGGCGACTCCACAGTCATTTTACAGTTAAACCTGTTTGCAGTCCTGGCTCCCCGTAAGCCACACCTAAGGTCAGATACATCTCAGTGACGGACACCCTCTGTGTCTGACCCAGAAAGAATCCTACATAGAAGAGGCTGGAGGGAAAGGTAGTTAGTTCATACCGAGATTCCTGAATTCTCCTTAGAAAACTTTCTATATCTTCCGTCCTCTTCCTCTCAAATCGCCCAAATACAAGGCCCTAACCCTATCATAAGAGATACTGGTTACTATTCAGAGAGCCCACCTCGGGGAGGTGCCCATATCAAAGACGAAGCCGAGTCTAGCTATACTCCGCATTACTCTTTCCACCCTACCCCTGAAAGTGAGGAGATTAAGGAAGTCACTAAAATAGTTGCTATTCATAGCCCTACATTCTCATCAACCCCCCAAGCCACTATTCACTACATCCCCATCATTATCCATACGTCACTTCCACCTTCTCCTCCTTCTCTTACAACTCAGACTCTTGTACTACCTCCACCTCCCCCAATGGCGAATGTCCCTGGCTACCTGCAAAATAGATACGCTCCTTTGGAGCTACCTGCGATACTAAATGACATGCCGCGGGATTATTTAAATATTACTGCCGAGATTTAGTGGTGAGAATGACATTGAGGCCCGAAACATGTCGAAATTTTCTGCTCTTTCGCGAGAGAATTTTAATGTGGAGTATTTGGACGTAGTTCTAAGGTTGTTCGTGCAATCCTTAGATGGGGAAGCCGAAAAATGGTTCAAAACACTCGGAGCTCATTCCATCAACACTTGGGAGGCAATGGAAGATGCTTTCATCAAAAAGTGGCGGGAAAAGAAAGATCACGGTAATGTCCTTACCGAGTTCAACACTGCGAAAAAAGAAGCACAATGAAGGGGTGTCGAGTTTATCGGAAGGTTTAACAAATTGTACACGAGCCTCCCCGCCGAGATGAAGCCTCATCGGACCGTCGCCAAGGTCATTTTTGTGGCGACATTTGATTACGAATTTGGTTTCTCATTGAGAGAGAGAAAGCCGACCCACTGCGGATGATGCACGGACAAACGCGTTGGAGATAGAAGCAAACTTTGTCTCGACTGGCAAAATCCAAAGGGAAACAAGAATATGATGTCGGAAGGAGGGGAAAAGAGGAAGTATCCACCTCGAGGCCAAGACGAGAGATTCGGCCAATGACAAGATTGAGGAAATGAATAGAATGATCAAGAATATCTCAAGTAAGTCTGGTCAAGCTTGAGATGGAGGCCAAAAAATTCACCCCCCAAAGAATTTCCAGAATGCTCCAAATAGGGGATTCAATCCTCAATACGAGAAACCACCCTTGCGGATACTACGGAGAGGACGGAAGGAGCAACAAGATCGAGTACCGCATCCTCTATACTTGGAGGGGCAAGTGGAGGCTTCTCCCCGAAGATTATGCCTATGAACAAGAGGAGGCATGCCATGTCTTCTCGGACATTGATGACATAGAATGTCCTGTACATGAAAGTGAGGAGGGGGGAAGCTGCAAGCTCACTCGAAATGAAGAACAACGAGGATGCGAAGAGCCGGAGATTGATGATTACTGTAAACGAGTTCGTTGACTTCATGCAAGCCCGAGTTCAATAGAAAGTATGACCTCGGGTCATCTAGAAAGAGAACCCGCACGCAAGATGAAGAGGAAGACACACCCCAAAAGTCGACATCTGCACATAAGGAGGTCAATACTCAAAAAACCCCCCGAGAAAAAGGTAAGAGGCCCCTTAACCAATCTACTGCAATCGATAGTCAAATGCCTTCGTCTTCACAAGTAGTTTGTATCCCCCGATGATAAGCCCACCGTAAAAAGAAGTTAAGCCTCCCTCGCAAAGTAAAGAGTCAAAAAGAAAAAAGAAGTGTCAATAGATAAGCCTTCATGCGTCTTTCGTTTACAAAAAGAGCTTGAAAAAGTAAAAATACCAGGTCCCTACTGTACGAGTTATTGAAACAACACTGCTTATCGGTCACGGGTCCCTTCCTTCATCTCCCCTCTCGATGCACCACACATTCCGGATAGTCTTAACTTGCAAGAAGAAAGACCTATGGTAGTGTTCGATCCACACGTTGAAGAGTTAGATCCCTCCACACCTCCCTTTTATGTATCTTTAGTGATCCATGATCTATTGTTGCATAATTGTATGTTAGACTCGGGAGCGTCTCACAACCTCATGCCCCTATCTCGTCATGGAGCAATTGGGACTCCAAATCACTCGCCCGTATAAAGACCTCTATTCTTTTGACTCCAAAAGAGTGAAATGTTTGGGCATGATTAAAGATCCGGCGATTAATACGGCTCGGATCCACTGCCAAAAATGTGGTGATGGATATTGTAGTGGTCGACATCCCGGCCCGCTTCGGTATGCTCTTGTCTAGGTCTTGGGGAACCGGAATCGGAGGATCAATTAAGTTGGACCTGTCCTATGCCACTATCCCCTGTCTTTGGTGGCCAAGAGAGGAGATTGTACTGAGAAACCAGATTTGTTAAAACGGTCACCAAGGCGGGTGATTCGGTTAATTCCCCGATCTACGACCGAGATGGGGATTTCTCTCGTTTGATGTTGGAAGAAGATCAAGAATATGCCCACGAGCCCTCATTCCGCCGGATAAAGGCTGAATCATCGATGTAGGACTATGGATCCGAAATCTGGACACTCCACTTTGATGGGGAAAATTCCGGGGGAAGGAAATGGGGGCTGGAGTATTGCTAATTTCACCTACGGGACAATGGGTCCCCTTGTCCTTCAAGCTAGAATATGAGGCCACAAACAATGTGACTGAATATGAAGCGCTCATATTGGGGCTGCAGACGACAAGGAACATGAACATACAAAATGCGAAGGTCTTTGGGAGATTACGAATTGGTAGTCAGACAAGTGAGAAATCAATGCCAAGCCAAACATCCTAGGGCTGAAGGCCTATAGAAATGAAGTTTGGGATCTTGTAGAGAACTCCTTCTCGGCTTTCAACATTCAATTCATGCCCCGAGAATAGAACGAGGATGGCGGATTCCCTAGCGGTGGTTGCTAGTACTTTCCGCCCACCTCGGAACCCTCTTCGAGATATGAAATCGAAGTAAGGTATCGACCTTCAATCCCGGATAACATCAAGCACCGGCAAGTGTTTGAAGATGAGGAGCAGGTGAAGAGGTTCCTAGAAAGCTGTTGGGGAGTTTTCCAACATGGAGATTGACGATTGTGAGGAAGATATTGGAGACATTCCGGAAGATAAGCTCGGAAGACAGAATAGCCGGCCACAAATTTCTGCAGGTTGAAAGGGAATGTCATTCCCACGAGGGATAGTGCCTTTAGAGAGGGTCATTTTAACAAAAAATGATGTTCCTTTACGACCAAATAAAGTGGTGGCAGAAAATCAGGGTCGAAGACCTCAATTTGGGCACTAAAGAGGATCCAAAAAATTGTGAAGTTATCTAAGAAGGTCCGGAGGAATACAAAGCAATTTGTATCAAAAAGTTATTCCAGAGCCTACGAGAGATGTGTTTGCTCGGTCATATCAAGACCTAAAAAATTTTGATGTCGACATTATGCGACATAAGATTCCATCGAAGAGAGATGCAAAACCACATAAGCAAAAAACTCGGACAGATTAACCCCCTATTCTTGCCTTCTATTGAGCAAGAAATAAAGAAACCGTCGAAGGCTAAGATTATAGTGCCATTGAGATATTCCGAGTAGGTGGCCAATTTAGTCCCGGTGCAAAAGAAGAATAGAGAAATAAGGTTATGTGTTGATTTCGAAACCTAAACAGGGGCATCCCTAAAGGATAATTACCCGCTGCCTAAAATGGACCATATCTTGCGAGAAAGTAGTTGGAGCTTCCCGGATGTCCATGATGGATGGGTTCTCGGGCTACAATCGGTGGCGGTATTACGAGAAGATCAAAAGAAGACGGCCTTCACCACTCCATGGGGAACGTTCATGTATGCCGGAATGCCTTTTGGGCTGATCAACGCGGGGGCCACCTTTCGGAGGGCCATGGATATTTCTTTTATTGGAGAGCGAGGACCCGGTTTGTGGCGGTATATCCGGGACGAAATTACTGTATTCTCAAAGAATGATGTAGAGCACATAGAACACCTGCGTAGAACCTTTGAGAAGTGTAGAAAGTATGGTCTCTCCCTTAACCCACGAAGTCCCCTGTTTGCTCTAGAAGAGGGCAAGCTCTTGGGGCACATTGTAACCAAAGATGGAGTGAAGATAGACCCTAAAAGAATTGAGGTTATAAATGGCATTGCCACCTGCTCAGAAACAAAAAGGAAATTCAAGTATTTTTTAGGGCGAATAAACTTTACGAGGAGGTTCATCCCTAACTACGTCGAGATAGTTAGGCACATCACCGACATGTTAAAAAAAGAACAATGAAGTGAAGTGGTCATCGGAATCCGAGAGAGGCCTTTACTAGAATAAAAAAATGCATTTGTTGAAGCCCCCTGTATTGGGTCGGGCCCAATTATTCCAAACCTTTTATGATTTTTTTCTTTTGCGTCACCCCACACGGTGGGTCGGGGGTTCGTTGCGAGAAAAAACGAGGAAGGCTATGAGCGACCAATTGCATTCTTCGGCCAAGTCTTTGCGTGATGCCGAGCTCAAATATAACATATTGGAGAAGCAAGCCTATGCTCCGGTGAAATCCCTCAAGGCTTTCCGAATGTATGTTTTACGGTCCCATATCATTGCATTTGTTCCTACAACAGATGTTAAGGACATTCTCATCCAAGGGGACGAGTGAGGGAAAAAAGAGGAAAATGGATAGCCAAGATACAGGGAATATGAGTTGGATATTCGTCCTACCAAATTAATCAAGGGGCAAGGTCTAGCCAAGATCCTATCCGAGTCAAATTTGCTAGGCCTTGGGTATCAATCATGTCTATGACGACAAACGAAGATTCCGAGGAAAATGAAAAACCACGGGGAGTGGAGATAGCCTCCCGGAAGATACAAATGAAATACCTCACCGGCTAGTGGTACAAGGAAATAGTGGAGTACCTCCTAACACTAAGATGTCCACCTAGGCTGCGAGAAGGCTAAATACGAGGGCACCGAGGTTGAAGTCACGAAGTATATGGTTGCAAACAGTACGGGTACGTCTTTGGAGAGATCCCTCGGGCATCCCTGCTCTTATGTCCGACCGAGGAAGAGGTGGGAAGTATTATAGCGAGAATTCCACGAAGGTATATGTGGGGGGCCATTACGGTTGGAGGGCTACTGCTCACAAGATCTTGAAAAACTGGTTTCTACTGGCCAAAAGCTGTTTGGAGATGTCTTCACTTGGGTCGGGGCATGTGATAAGTGCCAGAAATTTACGGAAAAACGAAACTTGCGGCTACGCCTTTGATTCCCTGTCCATGTAGACGAACCCTTCAAACATGTGGGGAATTGATTTTATAGGCGAAATTCACCCACCCTCAAGTGGCCAACATAGATGGATCTCGATTGCCAAAGATTATTTCACGAAGTGGGTAGAAGCCATACTGCAAGAAATGCTACGGACATCGTTATAATGAAATTTATGGAAGAGAATATTATATCCGGGTTTGGTTGCCCCGCTAGAATAATCATTGACAATGCACAAGCTTTCAAATCTACAAAATTTGCGAATTTACGCCGACAATATAATATTTCGTTGGGTCACTCTACGACTTACTATCCCCAAGGAAATGGCCTCGTAGAGTCCTCAAACAAAACTACGGTCCGAACACTAAAGAGGACTATCAACGAGAACCGGAAAGAATTGGGATTCTCGAGCTGAAGTTCGCTCTGTGGGCAAACAAAATTACCAACAAAAAGAGCAAGCTGGGAAATCTCCATACGAGTTGGTATATGGACGAGCAGTTTGTCTTCCCTATACGGTGGCCTTGCCGGTGGCTCGATTTATGCGAGGGAGAGCCGGGGAGGAACTCTGATGATGTTATTAGGAGATTTAATCAAGCTGGTAGAGCTCAAAGAAACTTGCGATCGAGTGAACCAAAAGCTAATAGAGTACCAGGGAGAAGATGAAAGAGCTATTCGATCAACATGCTAAAGACAGAGGTTTGCGGGTAGGGGGATCTAGAGCTCGGGTGGGATGTTCGAAGGGCTGATAAAGGCAAGCATGGTAAGTTCGACCCTCTGCGGTTCGGCCCTTTCAAAATTGCGAGAGGAAGGTGGCAACAATACTTTTAAGGCTGGAGAATTTGCGGGGAGATCTACTTGACACCCCCTGTAAATGGGCGGTTCCTCAAACCATATTTTCGGTTACGAAGCGAGCTGAAAAATCACGATTGTATTATATTGTACATTAGCTATTGTTTTTCGTTTTTTGAATTGAGTAACGCATGAGTCATGATGATTTGTCCGAGGGAGAAGTCGTAAGTGCCGGAGAGGTGGCGTTCACGAGAAGATAAACGGGGCGGTGCGCGTAGTTCTCGACACGTTCGGAGACAAACGTGCCGTCCCCAGGTGGAGCCAATGTTGTTCAATCTTTAACATTAGTCATGGGTGTATTAAAGGGTTGACAAGCCATGTATTAAATTTTATATCAAAGGGAGAAATATTTCTAAAGTGGGTTGAAAGGGGGGACAAAGCAATGAAAGCCACATGTATTAAAGCCAATGGGGAAGTAATGCAAAGGATGGAGCGTAAAGCCATAAAGCAAACGGGGAGATATAAAAAGGAAAGGGAACGCAGCACTAAATGCAAGACCGATGTACTAGAAGAAATTGCAGCCACGTGAAGGCGCACGTGGGAAATTCCGAGGGGGTCGAGCGGCGGGGGGAAGGAAGGTATCCATACCCCCCACGGAATTGTGACACGTAGCATGGTGGGGACTCAATATTAGGAGGAGGTAGTAGGAGCATGCCGCGTGGTGTGGCGACGTGGCATAACGAAAGGTGGACCCTCACGGTGGGTAGGTTATGTATTTAAGCGGTATAAGAGAGCTTATGTTTCGGGGAGTTATACGACGCATGCGGTAAAAAGGTAAGGTAAAGTCTATTAGGTCAGGGTGGTACCGAGACCCGTACCGACCTTAAACCCGGCACGAGGCGCCCACCCGCACTGCGACATACCCAATCCTTATGCACCGCGTGCCTCACTTGTCGGTGTCCTTGGGACACTTGCCTTCATTCGTTTTATCCATTCGTATTTTTTATCTCGAATTACCCGAGTCCGGAGATAACATTCCCTCCGTATTTCACTCCCGAGTAAAAGGTCGCGAGGTTCCCGTCTACGGCGTATACCAAGTAGCAAAGAGCGTACGGGTCTACCCCAATCATTGTCGAGTTCCCTCGCATCGCTTTCTCGAGCAGATTTACCTTCCATTCGGGTATTCCATTATTCATTCTCCCTCTCGTTTTCCTTTCACTTTTTCGAATTCTTGAATGTCGGCCATGGGAAGGGTAATGCCAAAGAAGAATGAGCACGAAACCCCCCCCGAGTCCCAGTGAATCTAGGAATCCCCCCTGGTTTTGAGCCTCTCTATGACTTGCAAGGCTGGTATACGTGACCCTAAATACCCATTCGACATACGCGGTATCAAACCCTTGCTTTTTTAGTCGCCATCTCAAGAACGCATGACCCAGTTCACGGGTAATCGTGTTGGGCCTATACCACCAAATCACCCCTCGGGTCCATTCCGTGGTTGATTTCATCACACGGCTCAGAGATATCTTCGACGTGCATCGGGGCACCTTCATTTCCCCTCAAGGGAACATGGTTCTTTCCCTTTCTCCCGATGTTATCAAACAGGGCCCTCCGTTTCCCTACCAGCGACACATACGTTAGTTTCAAGGATGAAACCTTGGCAACCCGAGTTCATCGAAACGACCACGGGAATCCCGCCGAGCCTTCATTTCTTCCATAACCGTCGACCATGCAACTTCTCTACCTACATTAGAGCCGTTTTCATTAAGTCTTTTCGTTGAAGAGGTTCGACCCATTCTCTCTCGATCGGCGGCCTCTTGGGGGGTAGGGAGCCCGGAAGACATTTCCGCGGTATGCATCCACTTCTTATGGCTCATGTCACAAAATGGGGTAGTTTTGGACATTCCCTGGTTTCCTCTCCTCGGCCATTCGAACCCAATTCCATGAGCTCTCACAAACCCGTCGGTTTCGTTTCCGCTCAATGGTGTTTTACCTCTTCTTGTTCCGACATGCCGGTTGTTACACCATTTTTTTGGTCATCTAACCTATCATCATTAGATGGACCCAAGTACACCATGTAAGACCACTTTTACCCTCGGTAAAATTTGCCTTCACTATGTTAAATAACTTAATAAATCACATTTATTAGGTTGTTTATGGTCCAAACAGGGAAACCCCAAAAGGAAATATTAAAAAAAACCTATATTTGTTTGATTTTTCCTCATGGAATAATTAATTAAACCATAATTTAATTATTATTCCTAGTCATGTTTAACCCAAAAACAAAGAAATTAATGAGATAAACCCTTAGTTATCTTATTATTTTCTAGGAATAATTATTTAAATCTTATTTAGATAATATTCCTTGTTAAATATGACCAAATCACCCACTATTAATCAAATAAATCATTATTTATTTGATTATCTTCCAACCACTTCCTTAAAAAGATAAATAAATCATTTATTTATTTATTTTATCACTAATCGAGGGATTTGACCCAAGTCAAACACCCTTTCCCTCCAACAAATATAATAAAATATTCCATAAAGGTGGATCTAGATTTGGTTAACATTATTTTAATCATGCACCAAGATCTAGAATGACCCAATATTTTGTTATAAATAGGAGGGTTCTTCCCCATCATTCCTCACCTTTTTTTTCCTACTATATCACTCTGGATCTATACACTTGGTCTCATTTTTCATCATTTGCTCCCATTGAGCTTCATTTTTGCATTGGGTTTTCTACACCTACAAGAAAGAGAAAGCTTAGATGCGAAAGTGCTTGAGGACTACAAAGAACCCATCCCATTGAGGAGAGCTGGATACACCTTCTTGTTTTCCTCCCGGGTGCCCTCGTAATATAAAATTCTTTCAAAAAAATTGTGTTCTTGTCTTGTCTGTTGGATGCATGGAGCAAACCCTTTATTTTCTTGCTTAATGTCTTTCCATTTATAGATCCGGTTGTTGCGGCATTTTTTATTACTAACCGCGGATCCGAAGATATTTGGCGACCACTATTGTTGTTAGGGCTATTAGTTATGCGTAGCTAAAGTGGTCCTTTTTCGTACGCTTCGACGAAGGATTCATACTAACAAATGGCGACTCCACACGGGTTTTAAATTACGACCGGTGTCGTTTTTCATTTTCACTGCATATCCGGCTACTTCGAGGCCCTAGGGCTTCTTTTCAGTTGCTTAGTTTTCCTCTTTTTTATGTCATTTTTTCTCACATAAAACCCTAAAAAATTCCAAATTTCTAACTTCCGTGTGTTTTCGGCCCTATTGCGCGAGTAAGCGACACCGACCGCAATTGAGACGGCAACTTTTACGAAAATCTGCTGCCGAGACAACCGGAATGGGGGGGTCGCACTTTTTGGCCCATAACACTGTGACCCTGGACCTCCGAGTCGCACTTTTCTGCCCATTTTTCTGACACCCGCACCGACAAACAGGTCGAAAGCTGCGACTCGCCGGGTTTTTCGGTGATTTTTTCTCGCAATTTTTCCCGGGTTCTGCTGCGGCTTCGTCGGGGTCTTCCGACCTCTGTCTCGGCCCGCCTTGACCAAGATCTGATCTGTTTTTACTCATCTAAGTGGGAACCCGGCCCCTTAGGGCTTTAGTACCCTCCACTTTTTGTGGAAGAGTTTTAGCTATTTCGGTCGTCGGTTTTTCGAGCTTCGACCCCCTCTTTTCCGGATCTGTTACCTCCCTTTCGGATCCATTGAAATCGAGCCTCTTTTCCTTTCAAATCACCTCTTGTCGTTTTGTTTGGACCTCCTTTGAAGGCCTCCGCCTTGCCCCCTCCGGTTTTTTTGCTGATTTCCTTCCTTTTTCCAGCCACCTTGCCTCTCGTCTCTTGGGCTGTGATCTGCACCTCTTTCCTGCGACTTTATCCTCCGGATCCCCTGTCCCTTTCGACCCTAGATCTGTTGAGCTCTTTTATGTGTGTTTTGACTAGATTTTTTGCCCTCTTTTAGAGTAGTTTTGAGAGACCCGCCTCTTTGGGTTAGATTGATGCATAGTTATGCTGTTAAATGTTCTGTCTTTTCAGCAATCTATATTGTTCTACGCAGATTTCTTTTTCGATTTACTGCGACACACTTTTTCTTGCTCTCAAACCGAAAAAGGGTTTAAAAATTAAAATTAACGCACGCCACACACCGACCCTAAGTGAAGAAGCGCCCGGTTAACACCACCTGGCAAAGACTCTAAAATCAATTGTCACTGCACCTTTTACGCCCTTGACCGTAATTGATTCTCGTCCCTTTCTGCCGCTGTCGGTTTCCTTCTTCCTGTCATCATTGCGCCCCCCAAGGCGCCTTTCCCGGAGACTTCTTGGCCTTCACCCTCGGTTTCCGGTTGATCGACTCTGCTCCGCACCGCCGTCGTCGAGCCGGTCCACCTTCGAGTCCGCACTCCGAGCTCCTCCCCACGATTCATCGGGTCCTCCTTCTCCTCCCGGTTCTCCTCCTGCCCCCCTTCACCATGTCCGGTCCCGGGGCCTAATGCTAGCGGTTCTCCCGGCCCCAATGCCAGCCCTACTACTAGCGGAACCGCCACAGGGGAACTACCCCGGCCACCCCTATGCTTTGCCGTACATTGCGAGGCCTCGGCCTCCCCGATTTCCATCGGTTGATCAATGACCCCATTCACCACAATGCTAAGCGGCCCGCTATGCCAACGAAGCTCCCCTCGGACATCCCTAAGTTTGAGGGCCTTAATGGAGAAGATCCAACCAACCATGTCCGATCTTTCCACATGTGGTGTTCCTCCAATTCCATTACCGATGACTCCATCCGTCTTCGTTTGTTCCAACGCACGCTTACCAGCGAAGCTTCTAAATGGTATGTTGAACAAGCCACCTCTACCCATACCACCTTTGAGACTCTTGCCCAAGCCTTTTTGTCGTACTTCCAGTTCCCTCTCCGATACGATAGTGGCACGGAGCTCTTGACTTCCTTTAAGCAAGCCTCTTCAACACGCCTTTCCGCCCATGTTCAGGAATGGCGACGAAGATGGAGCTTATGTCGAGCCCCTCCCTTCGAAGATCGGGTTTACATGGGATCGGTTCTGCGCACCCTTCCCGCTCCCATCGGCAAAGATGTCGCCTCCCATTTTCCTCAAAGCTGAAGAAGCCGCCCTCCAAATAGCTTTGAAATATGACACGATCTACGCTCAATACGGTTATGTTTATACCGTTCTTCCCGACATCCCCGGGCCCGGTGGCGCTAACGCCCCGGGGGCATCTCATTCCGCCGACGGTATCGTTGGAGCCCTTTCCCATCCATACGCTCAACCTCCTATGGGCTATGGTCTCCCTCGGGGAGGGGCCAGCTCCTCCGGCACTCTTCCCCCCTCCCGGTAGCATGTACCTAGGATACGGCATGCATCCTCCTTTTGCCCAACCTCCTGCTTACCCCCAATGTTTCCCAACCCACCCATTACCCTTATCCGCGGCACAGTGCGCCCGGGCTCCTCCGAGCATATGCGTTTCCTCCTCCCTTGCCTCCTCAACCCCGACAACGAGCACCTACGGCCCCCCTCCCGGGCAAGTATTTGCACGGCGAGGGGGCGACTAATCCCCCCTTCTTCTCAAAGAAGGCGGAGAGGCAACCAAAACCAATCTGCCCCACGGTACCCGAGGGACCCAATTCCGGTGTGGACCCTAACAACGGCAACTAGCAACGAGGGCGGTCGGCCCAAGCCGGACGGGCCGCTTCGCACAAACAAGCCCCTGTTCGTGTTGCGGTGTTTATGGTCATTACACCCACGATTGTCCCCTCTTACCCCCGGATGCGGCAGATGTGGGAGTCTCAAGCCACATTGCGCGGACAACACGCCTCCCCTCATGCTCCACCTAATGTGGCCACTACCCGGCCAGTGTGTTTTCGATCCTTTCCCTCGGCAAGGTTTCATGGCTACCCAACCACCCGAAAGCCGGGTAGCCGCCCCCCCCTTCCCTTTACTGGTTCCTCGATTACCGGATCCTTATGATGAACTCCGATCCCAACCCCCTCCGTCGATCTTCACCTTCAAACTCGGTCTCGCCGGTACCCCAAGCCTCCCTCGCTCCGTCTGCGCCGAGACTCCCTCTTCGGGTTCTACTGAGCCTCTTTCGATATCCGAGTGGCCCCTTACACATCCCTCAACCCAAAGTTGAGGTTCATCCAACGATTCCAAAGGGACCATTATGCCGAAATGCTGCTTCCCGGGCCGAGCCGCTCGGTCGTATAGCATAGTAGATGATTTGGCGCAATCCCCTGCGGCCATTTCCACACTCGGAACTCCTCTGGTCGTGCCCTTCCCAAAAGAAGGCTCTACTATCCGCCGTGGGCGCTGTAGATCTCGTTGACGACCAAATGATTGTTTTCGACGCCACTCAATCGGACCACCCTCCCCTCCCTCCTTCGTCGCCTTCCAAATCTCGGTCAAAATACGGAACGCCATCGTTTCCCGGTGTATAATTGACGAGGGGGGCATCCACTGCGTGATGTCCGCTTCGGTTTGGAAGCAACTCGGATCCCCCCGAGCTGGCCCCTTCCACGATCACCCTTAGAGCGTGGGACGGTCATGCCTCCCGGCCCATTGGCTTGTTTCGTAATTGCCCTATCACCCTCGCCGGTAAGGCTCGTTTGCGTTGACGTCGAAGTCATTGACGCCCCGCTAGACTACAACATTCTTTTGGGGCGAAGCTACACCTATGCTATGTCTGCTTTGTCCCATCCGCGGTATTTCGCAAGATGTCTTTTCCCCATAATGGAAAGATAGTCACCATTGACCGATTGACATATCATGAGCCCCCCCCCCTCTTAGGCCTCACACGAGACAACCATCTCTTACGTAGCCAACAAGCAAACCATCGATTCCTTGACCGGTGTCTCCCCCGGCGTTTACAAGGATTCCTCCCTACTTGGCACTTTTCCTTGTCTTCCACCTCCTCTCACCGATCCCGACTTATCAAATGTTTGCATGATGCAATCGTCTCGAGCCACCCTTAAACGGCCTACTTCGGCTAGTCCACAACCTCCCCTCCCCCCCCCGCAACTTTCGCTCCTAGCCATACCTCTCCGCCGGTTGGACCTCCCCCCTTCCGGCCCTCCTCCTGCGGTCGGTATCCCCGAACCCCTTTATCCTCCTCGGCTCGGTTCCCCCCCGGCCTTAACCATTTCGGAGCCGTCCCCCCCGGTCATTACCTGTTGGGTAGATCCCTTTCCCCGGCTCCCCCCTCCCGGAGTATATTCTGTCCCCATCATGGCCACCCTTTCTCTCCCTAACACGACCTTGGGCATTCCGGTCCGGTACCTTGACCCTCCGGCCGCCACCCCCTCCCCTGGTCACCCCAAACCCTACATGGCTTTGACATCGGTCCAACCGGTCCCCCCTCGCTTCTTCCGTTGCAAGCTGTGCCTCCAACACCTCCACGGGATCCCTCTCCTGTCGTGACGGCTCCCGGGAAGAAAAAACAAAACCCGTAAGGGGGGCACCCAAAGATAAGACCACCACGGCCCGACCCGGCCCCTCCCCCCACCCGCCAAGCCACTGTGCCTTGTGCGATGTCACCGGTCATGCCACCCATGCTTGTCCCGAGTTGCCCCGTATCCGGCCCCATGGTTAAAGTCACGTTCCCACGAGTCTACGGTCCACCGAAGCCTCCGTTCCTTCTTCGTCCGTAACCAAGAACCCCAAGACTCTCCACACCAACAAACCACTGCGCTTTGTGCGGTGTCCACGGCCATAACTCCCACCATTGTCCTCACCGACGCATTACCGCGCCTCTTTAGAGGTCATTCGCGAGTACGAGGTTGAACGAAATCAATCCGCCTCTCCCATCCTCGCGCGGTATGCTTCGGGCCAATCAGAGGATCCCCCCGCTCCCATCGTCATCCCTCCCCCCGATGTTCGGATGACGGAATCCGCCTCGACCATTCTTTACCTATCCTCCTCTGCGAGACACACGGAGCCCGGTCCCCCCGCATCCTCCCCTGTCTTTTCGCACGACCCCCTCTTTTCCACCCATACCCTGGATTCCTCCACCCATACCTCTGTGGACCTCCGCAGCCCGAGTCCCCGCCATATTTCTGATAGCCCTCATATACAACCCTCCAGCTTGTATGTGAGTCATTGTCATCCTGACCCTTGCACCCCCCCCGCCATTGTCGCTCGATGTCTTCTGTCCACTCATGCTGCCGTCCGTCTCCATCTTCCATTCATTTGTTGTCTTGTGACACCATTATGCAGGACCCTCCGTCCACACCCTTTATCGGTTACGCCGATGGTGCAAGTCGTTACTCCCGGAATCTAGCCGCGGCAGGTTGGGCCATTTTCACCCCCCCCCCTTGCATGCCCTTGTTCTCTCCAACGGGGTTTGCATTGGTCACCGCCACCAATAATCGGGCCGAATATGATGCGGTGCGTGGTCTCTTAGCCGATGCCCTCTTGCATCGCGTACTCCATCTGCACGTTCGTTTGGATTCCCTACTTCTTGTAATGCAAGCTGAATGGTGTTTATCGTGTGCATAACCCCGTGCTTTGTTTAGACGCTATTTACGAGTGAAACTCTTGATATGTGCATTTGAAACCATAACTTTCAATCATGTACCTCGAGAAACAGAATCACTATGTAGATAGTATTGCAAACCAAGTTCTAGGCTGGCATTTATCACATGCATTTCATTCAAGACAATAACATTCATAAAAAAAACCATAATGATGCATATCCATAATATATGTGTCGCAAAAACATGTGTTTAGAGTCCATCTACTACGATACATATGACATGCCCATCGCATGTTACACACACTCAAAAAGCGGGGGGGCACCATCTACCCCTACATACATCATAGGGGGGCACCACATGCCCCACCCCTAATCACTCTCCGGAGGATCCCGAGCCAATGGTTTTCGCCCCCTGCGACCGTAGATCGCGCATCGCACGACCGGCCATCGCCATGCGCCGCATGACACCTCGCCACTCCGAGGGTACACCGACACACGGCTCTATGAGCTGGTCGTCCAAGTCCACGCCACCCCGCGCTGCGATACTCCGGTCAACAACCGTTCGCATCTACCTCGGATATCCTCTAGCGGGAGGGCAGCTGCATCCTCATTCTGCGGCTGCTCTCGATCCTGTAGCTCCGGTACTGCTGCGGTCGTCCCATATATCCGGCCGGTTTCACCGGTGCTATATCTGCATACCAAAAGTACATGAATCAATACCCTACATTACTATTTCATAATACTTTAACATGCCCATACAAGAATAGCAATCCGTCACTTACCATCGGGCCCCCGGACTCGACCAGGGCGGAAGTGGCGGTCCGGGATCTCCACGATAGCTCATCCCACTATAGGGGATAGTCGTCTATGTACAAAGGCATCCGATCCCAATGGGCAAAAAACTCCGGTCGAAATACTCGCCCGGCCGCCCCTCCTCCTCCTCCGCACGGTAGCCATCCCCAACGGCGCATCCCGGGCTCTCTCGGGCCCCCCATGCGGAAGGCTGTACATGAGGCCTCAAGGTCGGGATCTTCTCAAAGAAGAAGGTGCACAACAAAGTCCCATATGAGCGGTCATGGTTCACCGCCACTGCATAGTGACAGCGTCGCTTTAGCGACACCAACGACATTTGGGCCCACCCATAGTAGGTCCCACCCAATACACTTTCCACTATCATCATCTGCCCCCCCCGGTGATGTGATGGAACGCCCAGGGCGCCCGAGATTTCGCGGCACGGTGCCGACCCTTTCGCACGAGTTTCTAGCCTCTCTAGATCCCCCGATCGGTATTCGAGTCCCCTTGACTTGGAGACCCGGTCGACAATGGCGTTCCACGAACTCCATGATATGTTGCCCCCGCGGCAACACCGGCCGTGTGTTTCCCACCATCCCCGGTGGCGGGAGACCGATCAAGAAGTACACGTCTTGGACCGTCGGTTCGATCCTGTGCCCCCTGCACCACAAAGATCTCCCCGATGCGGATCCCAATAAGCGATAATCCGGGCCGATAACGGTTCCCCCTGCTCTCATCAATGGGTTCTCCACAAACTTGAGAACCCCAAATCGGCCAATACACGGCGGACGCCCACGATCCGCTCGGATCTCTGTCCGAAGTGTCCCCGGATCTCTCTCTCTCCAATTGACCCGTAACTACGCCATACTTGCACAAACACATCATGCTTGTCGGCGTACGGATCGGGAAAACCATAACCAAACACCAAAACCCAACTTCCGGCCATAAAACAGACACCAAAACCCCCTCATCTCCCGGGGTCGCGAGTTTTACGCCCTTTTTCGGGACCGAGGTCGCACTTTTTTGCCCCGATACCGCGTCCTAGGTCGCACTTTTTTGCCCCCAAAAAGTGTGACCCAACCGTAGAGATTAAGGAGGGGGCATGTTTCGGGATTACGGGGCCCTAAAGCGAAAAAAGTAATCCATCAAAATGCAAGAGAAAGGTTAGGCCTCTTACCTCCAAGCGACGGATCTCGATTCCAACGGTCGGTTTGTACTGCTACGTTCGCCGCAAGATTTAGGGCCTTCTCTCCTCTCCACATTCACCACGGCAACAATAGCAAATGAATGATTTTGGAGGGAAAAGCGCCTTATTAAAAGAGAACCCCTGTTTCTTCTTTCGGCTGCCGCGACCACACCGTAGCCCTTTGTTCGACGAACCGTCGGCACCGCTGGAAAGCTCTCACCGATCTCTCAAATGGGTTTCTGTTAGTTTTTGGTGATTTGATACTTCACCCGGACACATTTTATCCAAGAAGGGTCACTTCAACACTCCTTCAAATCGAATTTCCTCACTTACGACACTGGTACTTGAGGCACCATATTGCTCCCTTACTTGTCCATGTTCGTGTCGATTTTCGTCATGGGTTCCCATCTTGTACTCATGCTTCCAAGGTCCCCCATTGGGGCCTTTCGTGTGTGCGGCACCATCGAGTCGCCCTTGTTTAGAGCATCCAAGTTGAGTCATCATTGCATCCATGGAGTCTATACCACGTCCCTTTGCACCCCACTATAGCCCTCCATCCTTCCTTGCTTGGTCTCTCTCTTGTGTCGCACATTATGACCTTCGGTCTCACTCGTCCCCCTCGCCCTTATGCTCTTGTGTCGATCGTCTGCCATGTCATCCATGCTCTTTATGCTCTAACAAGGGAAGTCGTCCATTCGCTACTCGGTCCTTCCCATTTCCATTATCGTCATCGGTGTCGGTCCGTCAGTTGCTCTCTTGTTTTCTCTCGTGCTTTAGTTGAGGATCTCTCATTACCTCACCTATGGCGGACCTCCTTCTGTCGACATCAACACATTCATTCCGGAAGACGAGTCTAGAGGGCGGTGTACCTTGGTTCCGGCTTCCACTCTTGTTCGGTGCCTCGGATCGGGCAAGGGGATCTCTCATTTCCCTTTGACTTGATTGTTTCTCCGACTCCTTTCGACATGATCGAGATTCGTATGCTTGATGGTCCGGTGATCCAGCGAGCAACTCTTGATGATTCCCGGGTGTGTGTGAGATGTCTCAACCCTCATGAGGGGGTGGCCCCCGCAGGTAGTCCCCCCACATGCCCGGATGACCTCTTCTTTGCGGCCTTTGATGCCGCTCCAGATTTTGATGATGTTGGCCTTCGCCACTTGCGGCACCTCTTCGATTTGCATGTATCGGTCATATTTTGTGAGCCCTTCCCCATTTACGGGGGGGGCATTTGGGTTGTATTTATCTCATGTACTCGAGATATTATTGTACTAGTCCCCTGTTGTTATCCCGGGCGTAGCATGTATGTGAGATTCCTCATTGTATTTTTTACTGGCTCCCTGCTTATGCCGGTTGTACTCTATGGTTCGGTCCCTTGTTCTATCGGACACACTATTCTTTTGTACTTTGTCTCGGCGGGCATAGGTATGCCTCCCCCGCCGCCTTCAATACGAGTACCCTCTCATAAAAAAGAGACTTGTTGCACCTGCGAGTCTCGTCTCCTCGAGGGTCTAGTCCTTCGACACACTATCTACCTCACCTTTCTCTCTCGACTTCCCTTTTGTTGTCTAGTGATCGAGTTCTTACAACGTACTTCGGTCATATGATTTTCTCCCGACACTCGCACGTTGGGGGGCAATCCGTTACACCATTTTTTTGGTCATCTAACCTATCATCATTAGATGGACCCAAGTACACCATGTAAGACCACTTTTACCCTCGGTAAAATTGCCTTCACTATGTTAAATAACTTAATAAATCACATTTATTAGGTTGTTTATGGTCCAAACAGGAAACCCCCAAAAGGAAATATTAAACAAACCTATATTTGTTTGATTTTCCTCATGGAATAATTAATTAAACCATAATTTAATTATTATTCCTAGTCATGTTTAACCCAAAAAACAAAGAAATTAATGAGATAAACCCTTAGTTATCTTATTATTTTCTAGGAATAATTATTTAAATCTTATTTAGATAATATTCCTTGTTAAATATGACCAAATCACCCACTATTAATCAAATAAATCATTATTTATTTGATTATCTTCCAACCACTTCCTTAAAAAGATAAATAAATCATTTATTTATTTATTTTTCACTAATCAAGGGATTTGACCCAAGTCAAACACCCTTTCCCTCCAACAAATATAATAAAATATTCCATAAAGGTGGATCTAGATTTGGTTAACATTATTTTAATCATGCACCAAGATCTAGAATGACCCAATATTTTGTTATAAATAGGAGGGTTCTTCCCCATCATTCCTCACCTTTTTTTTTGCCTACTAGATCACTACGGATCTATACACTTGGTCTCATTTTTTCATCATTTGCTCCCATTGAGCTTCATTTTTTTGCATTGGGTTTTCTACACCTACAAGAAAGAGAAAGCTTAGATGCGAAGTCGCCGAGGACTACAAAGAACCCATCCCATTGAGGAGAGTCTGGATACACCTTCTTGTTTTCCTCCCGGGTGCCCTCGTAATATAAAATTCTTTCAAAAAAATTGTGTTCTTGTCTTGTCCGTTGGATGCATGGAGCAAACCCTTTATTTCTTGCTTAATGTCTTTCCATTTATAGATCCGGTTGTTGCGGCATTTTTTATTACTAACCGCGGATCCGAAGATATTTGGCGACCACTATTGTTGTTAGGGCTATTAGTTATGCGTAGCTAAAGTGGTCCTTTTTCGTACGCTTCGACGAAGGATTCATACTAACACCAGTTCATCCGCAAACGTGCCTCCGCCTGAATCGACAACTGCTTCCACTCAGCCTCGCCTGTGATTTTTCTTTGTCAACTCATGACTCGGCCTTAACAGCCTATTTTACTTTTTACTCTGTTCATTTCTTTTAAGTTTCGAGTGGGTTGTTTTCCCCACTCTCGCATTTTACTTTTTTCACCAAACTGTTGTTTAATTTCTCGTTTTTTGAAATATGGCCGAGGGCCTGTTTACAGATGATGGGAGGCTTGATTCCCCATCATGAATTTTTTTGTTGTGAAAGTGACATTTAACAAATTTTGTTCATGCGAAGAAGATATTTTTCCAAAAAATATCTTCTCGCTGAGATGGAAGGAAGCTATATAAGATAAATCCAATGAGAAAGACAAGTTCCAAACTTTCTGAAGAATTGACTGTGTAAGAGCTTCTTGTATGCAATTTTTGTGAAAGTTCTAATGTGAATGCAAAGAGCCCGTAGGGCCTCAATGAAAAGGAGTTTTGTCTTTGATAAGGATTCTGGTTTTGGTTCTTTACAATTTGTAATCCTCTCTTGTGTGTTGTAATGTAGTTATTCATTCGCTTACATCCATATATCCGGTATTACATTCTGGAATGCGAGTAGTCTTTTGCTTCTGATATAAATTTATCCTTGTGGATACTTACATCATTGGTTTTCTTGACTCTTTAAATATGGCTTAGGTGTAATATGTTGTCCCGTTTCCGATTCATCCACATTTCTACTATATTGGCTGATATGAGGTGTTATTTACAAATGTCGTTATCGTGTGTGGATTCTTAATTGCTTAAGCCCACCACATGTTAGCATATGTTTCTGAATATTGTCTTAATAACAGTTTATATCCTCTTTCTTCTACGTATTCGGTAAACGTCCTTCAATCATCATTTTTACGTGAAGTATTGAGAACCCAACCCTTTTTACGACAAACTTGTCTTGGATTTGTCCGATGCATTTATGTTGGAACTTAACATCTTGCCTATTCGTTATTGCTCCTTCGGCGTTGAGCTTCGAAGTATTTGGTACCATTTAAATCCAATTTTCCC
The DNA here is from genome assembly GCA_034641835.2 of Pinus albicaulis. NCBI lineage: Eukaryota > Viridiplantae > Streptophyta > Pinopsida > Pinales > Pinaceae > Pinus > Pinus albicaulis. Next base: position 612,287,352 of record CM076578.1, on the reverse strand, counting down.
ATCTGCAAAGAAATAGTACGAGAGCCTGATTCTTCTGAGATTATCCTTATTACATGGTCTTGACTCTCTGCTATATAAGATGTCCTAGGCACTAGTCTATGGCAACTCTAGACTGTCTCTAGGAGCTACAACACGTTGTATGGCATATGTGCTTACACGACGCATGATTATCTAGGATTAGGAGTTTTTCTCCGGTAAGTTACATATTTATTGATTTATTTATATACATAATAATATTCTTTTGCATACTAATCTAATTCGTTGTAATTTTTATGATGTTCATGATATTCTTTAACATGCCATGCATATTGCATACAATAATTTCGTAGGTCTTGTAACAAAAGGGTATTATGGATGTAAATGTTGTGGAACTTCTTTGAAAGCTAGATGGTCCAACGACCTACGAAAGCTAGTGTATGACTTTGCTCTAGGGTATTATTCCTATAAGAACACCCTTATAGAAGAGCAACATCCACTTTCAATGGTAAATGAGAGAGAACCCAAAGGCTCGCAATAACGACACCAACTGAGTGGCTAAGAGCATACGATAGAGAGAAGGAGAAGGAGTTCATAGAAATGTTCGATTCAAATGGGGAGCCTATGTTCGATGATCGATAATTCTTCGACACCTATGTTGAGAAATTTCCAATTGGGATGAAAAGGAAATCTATCTTTTATAACCTTGCATATTGAGAGCATCTTAAGATTACCCACTTATTAGATCCCATGCATATATTTAAGAATGTTTCATATTATTTATGGAGGCACATATCATTGAAACAAAGTGACACATTGGTTGTTAGGAAAGATCTTATTTCTTCAAAAACTAAAAAGAAACATTGTCCAAGACAATTAGAAAGTACAAGAGAGGCTGGTCCCTCTAATTGATATTTCAAAGAAGGTGATGTCCCAGTGGATTTAAAAAAAAAGATGATATTTCTTTGGAAAAGGAAGTAATAATGGGTCTGAGGGTGCCATCTTCATATGGGTCTTCACTACGACACTACTTCACCATGGAAGACCATTTGTCGGGGTTGAAATCGCATGACCATTTGAATATTCTAAGAGTACATATAATGTTAAAAGCATGATTTTATTATTTGTTATATTAATAATTTTTATCCCATGGGATCATAAAACATAACTAATTTTGTATATTGTATGTTATATAAATTTTCAGTGTCATTATCTCTTGTTCGTGCATGGGTGTGTGAAACATGACTTCCCCCCAAGACCTAGGACATTCCATATCGAAATTATCTACATTTGTACGTTGGATCATGTCAAAGGAGATTCATGTCGCTAGCATTCCACGGTGACATCAAGAGATAGTTGAGATTGTTTGTATGTTTGAGAAGGAACTGTCGACAAGTTTCATGTACTTGCAGGTTCATCTTCTAATCGACCTAGTAGATGAGGTTGAATTAGCTGGGGTGGTTTCTTGTCCTTGGATGTTCTTCTTAGAAAGGAACATGAAGAAATTAAAAGGTTTTGTTCCACAAAGGGCAAAACTAGAGGGGTCTATGATAGAGGGGTGCATATCGTATGAGTATTTCTATTATGCCAGTGAGTACATCAAGCAGATCGATAACACACCGAGTGCGGTGATTTGGGATGATGAAAGAAATGAAGACAAAAGAGAAGGGGAGCTTCTCCAAACGAATGGAAAAAGGTGTTTGATAAAGAGTAAGCGACTTATAATTTGTCAAATTTACACAAAGTAAATATTCACGTTGAACTTCGATATATTGTATATTCTGACCTCATATGTACTATATTTCGGTCTACTTTCATCAGCGAATGTAGAAATTGAAGCAATCAATAAATTCGTTTCTTTACAATTCCAAAGTGACACAATCGTGGGTCACATTATACGAACAAAAGAGGATGAAATGGGATAGTGACAGGAAAAAATTCAAATGGTTGAATGGTAGAATCATGCCTTATCCTAATCATTTAAAAGCAAATATGCCAATTGTATGCCCCAATAGTTGGGTTGTTGACCAAGTCAGAGAGAAATACAGTGCAACCGGTCATTACCCACGTGTTGAAGAGGATGCGCTAAACGTAGGGATTGGGTGAAACAACTCGATAATAATCTATTTATGTACATTTTAAACTTAACAATGCACCTTTGAAATGTAACATATACATTTTATATATTTTATCAGTTGGGTTATTAGACACATTGCACTATGATTTTTAACTTTTTTTATAGGTTCATTTGTGCCCATCTATGTGGGCATATTGACACCATTTTCGCACAGAAAATGCTGATGATGGACACATGACACAAGACTGTGGAGTGGAAGTCGCGTTTGATCAATATAGTCGAGCTAGCCACTGTTGTGGATCATCTTTTGCATATCCTCTTTATTTTTTATTTCGAAAATCAAAAATAAAAATAAAAAATCTGGAAATTCAAAAAATATGCTATAGTTTTAATACTATATCATAAAAACAAATAAAATGTTTTTGTAAAGCTCGATGCACATAAAAGTAGTCATAAAGCTTTATTTTGATATGTATATTCTAGCCATGGCCGAGTGTTCCCGAGGTTGAGGCAGGATCATGAAGAGGGGTTCCGCATTAACACAGTAAGAACAATGTTAATTATCAACACCGGACCCCCCGTAGTTGACTGGTCAAATCTGGAGTGGGCCGTGATCAACGGCTAAGATTCATTACGGGGGGTATAGGTTGAAGATTTCTGCCGTACTCCCGGACCCCCCGTAGTGATGTCATCAGGCAAGGTGGGAGACATCTGTCATCCTCTTCCGAAGGTTTTGTACACGTCATTTCGGCATTTATTATGGATTTTCATAGCTGTTAAATTGTTCTTTGTCCCATTCTCGTTTGATTGTGGTTCTTTTTCCCTTTTAGTCGTGCTCCCGCCACCTTTCCATTACCCAATACCCCCGTATTGTTTTCATTGTCTGTCAGCCATGGCAAAACGAGCCTCTCTGTCCGGTTCATCAAGCTTCAGTTCTCTCATGGCTTGTCTCTTCAATGTACCCTGGTAAATGTTTCATAATGAATTCGCAGGGAGAAAACGTTCTGCAGGTATCAACGCAACTGATCCGCCAAGCGTTGTGTTTTCCCGAAAATGAGTCAGCATTGCAATTTTCCGAAGATTCATTGGCTCATTATTTTGAAGACCTTTCAAATGAAGAAAAGAACCAGAGGATAAAATCCAATGTAGGAATGCAAGTAGAACATCACATAGCTGCTGATCAGACCAGATTATTGACTGTAATGGACCTTGAAAAAGATCAATTTAGGATGTCTCTGTCACATCCAACAGGAATTTCCCTTAGATCTTTGAGCAGCTTTAATGAGGTTAACATAGCTATGGATGGTAAAAACACTCTTCTCAGAAAAGCTTACTCACAGTCAGGATGTTGCATTTAGACTGGAGTATCTTAGTTACAAGAATTCTCCAACAACTCAGAGTGAACTTTGGAAGAAGTGCAAGACATTTTCCATAGACATAGCAAAGGGGACTCCAGTCGTTCAGCCACAAGTAGCCGCTCATTCACAAGTGTTTGTTGAGACAACAACTATCTCAGGAGAACCAGTTCACATTGATTAGAAATTTTCAAATTTTATTTATGTTTTTAGTGAAATCATGTAAATGTAATAAGACTTATTTGAGGCACATGCCTCCGTAGTAGTAGTTAGTTTAAGCAGTTAGAGTCAGTTAAAGCTGTTAGAATCAGTTTCATTACTGGAAACTGTTATTTGTTACTGTATTTAAAGACAATTGCAAGGAAAAGGAAGGTTCCGAGTTTTGAACCTTGAAGCTAAATTTTGTACTGGAGAACACTGAATCAATAAAAAGTTTTGCAAGTTTCCTTCATTCTATTTATGTTGAATAGTTTCTCAGTTTTCATTATGTTTCCCATGTCTGTGAATAAAATAGAGTAACTTGAGCTGCGGGTCTCTAGATACATGTGTATTTAAGAGTTAAATAAACCTTAATGGGCGCTCCTCTATTTTAACGTTGTTATTACTCATATTTATTACATTCCTTACACCGATAGACTCGGTTGTTGATGCCGCCGGTTCTGATGATTCTGAACCTTTCGTTTCTTTTCTGTCCACTCATTTCAGCATAAGGAGAATATGGCATTGCAGAATATTGTATGGGTTTAATATTTGAAGTTTATATTATTAATGTTTGAAGGTTCATAAAACAGAGACAGATTACTTTTGTTTGTGACATAATCTTTAATGTCTTGAGCACGGATTCCTTTACACAGCAGGGAATTGTTTCTCAAAGAACAACCTTAATTGGCGTCGTTGCCGGGGACCGAAGATTCGAAGATTTCCCCTGGGTTTTGTTTTACATTTCCTCTAGTTTTTCAGAGAGGAGGAAATAGTACGCTGTGTTTGTTTGAAAATAGCTCTGGCTCCCAAGAAACCTCACACGAGGTCAGATACCTCTCAGCAAAAAGTTCCTGTTTTGTCGGATCTTGAGAAGCTTGTTTCAAAGAAGGGCCAGAGACCAAAAATATTAGATACACCTGAAATTACACTGCTTGCACCAGGCAGTAGTTCACACATTTTCTCATACAAGAAATCTTCCAAGAAACTCATTTTCTTGGAAGAAGAATCATCACCATCACCCGTTCGTTTTCAAGAACCCACATTAGAAGAGAAATCTTTGGAGTTTGTGTCTTTTCCTTTTATAGAAACTCAGCCCCATATAGCTGCCAGCTCTTCTGCAGTCGTTCATACTCCAACTCCTATATCAGTTGTTCCACCTCATTCATCCTCTCCTACAACTGGTATTCATTTTACCCTCGCTCAAGGAGCAGTTAACCCGGGCGTAAACATGGCAGTTCCTGCAGCCCCTGCTTTCTTGATGAATAGATATGCACCATTGAATCTACCCCATCCACTGCATGATATGCCTCAGGAGTATCTCAAGTTACTCCCTAGATTTACTGGTGAAGACGAAATAACTGCAGAACAACACTTGCCGCTGTTTTTCACATTTGCCGAGAATTTAAATGTTGAACATTTGGACGTTGTAATGAGACTTTTTGTTCAGTCTCTAAGTGGAGAGGCAAGGAAATGGTTTAAAGGATTGCCTAATGGTACCATAAATTATTGGGATACCCTAGAAACACGTTTCACTGAGAGATGGGGTGAAAAAAGGGACCATGGTTATTCTTTGATAGAGTTCAATGCAATAAAGAAGAAATCTGATGAAAGCATGAAAGATTTTGTGAAAAGATTTAATAAATTGTATAATAGTTTTCCTGTTGAAATGAAACCCCCTCCTATTGGAGCAAGGGTTGTTTTTGTTGGTGCATTCGAACCAGAATTCAGTTTCACATTGAGGGAAAGGAGGTCACCTACATTGGAGTAGATTCAAACTGATGCTCTGGAGATTGAGGCTAATATGTCCACTGCTGGTAAAGTTCAAGATAAAGGAAAAGCTAAAGAAGAAACCTCAGCTCAAGAACAACGAATTGATGATATGAATAAGGTCATAAAAAAGTTGTCTAATAAATTGGTGAAATTGGAAATAGATAGTAAGCCTGCAAGACATAATAGAGGGGTTTTTAATCCCCAATTTAAAAAACAGCCTCTGCAGATTCTACAAAGAGAGAAGAAAGATCTAGATCAGGTACAAGCACCTTTTTATATAGAGGCGGCTCCATCCCGTTCAGTAGATGATGATGATGAAAGAAAGGATGATGCTCAAATTTCTGCTGTGTACATGGAAGATGATGAAACAGAAGAAGAAGTTGAGGAAGAAGGAGTGGAAGAAAGTGATATTTCGTTTGATCAAGAAGAGATGGATGATTATTGCAGATAGTTTACAGACTTCATGCAATCCGAGTTACATAAAAAGTATGATTTGAGGTCAAAGAAGAGGCTAAGAACTCAAGAGAATGAAGAAAAAGAACCAGAATCAGTGCCTGCTCTAGTGGCGACTCCATTACAGAAAGACCAGACTCAAAAAATAGATAAGGGGAAAAAGCCCATGAATGAAGAAAGAGAGAAGGAAAAGCTGCAAGCCGATGCTTCTCAAATGAAGATTAGAGATTCTAATATTTTGGAGAAAGTGGTCACTGTTTCTAATCAAAATCCAAGTTCCAAGAAAGATCAAGAAGAGCCTAAAAAGTTGACAAAATCAAGTCAAACTTTCAGTTTGGCAAAAGAATTTGAAAAAGTGAAAATTCAAGTTCCTCTTCTTGAATTAATGAAAACACTTGGTTATAAGAAGGAGATTGCTGAATTTATCAATTTATCTCAGTCCGATGAAGTGGGTGATATAGTTAATCTGCAAGAAGAAAAACCAGTGGTTACATTTAGGCCTCATGTTGAAGAGGTAGATTCATCTGTCCCTCCTTTCTATATTTCACTTCTATTACACGAATTTGTTTTGCATAATTGTATGCTAGATTCTGGCGCATCCCACAATCTGATGCCACTCTGTGTGATGAAAGAATTGAATCTGCAAATCACTAAGCCATACCGAGATCTTTATTCTTTTGATTCAAAGAGAGTGAAGTGTGTGGGACTTATTAAGGATATGGTTGTGTCATTGGCTCAAATCCCAGCCAAAAGCATTATGATGGATGTGGTAGTGGCTGATATTCCAGCCAGATTTGGTATGCTATTATCTAGATCATGGGGAGCAAAGATAGGAGGAGTTTTGAAGCTAGATTTCACATATGCTATCATTTCTATTTTTAATGGGGAAGAAAGAAGGTTGTATAGAGAAACTAGGTTTCAAAAAACTGCCACTAAGAAAGATGCAGGTAATTCACCAATTTATGGCCAAGAGAAAGATGACCTCTCTTGTTTCATGCTACATGAAGATGCAAAATTTGCTGAAGAATCGCAAGGGCAGCTTCCTTCAGCAGTTGTACATAAGGAGTTGCATTCAAACAAGCCCTGGAAGTGTTATTTCGATGGTGCATTTTCAAAAGAAGGCACAGGAGCTGGTTTCATTTTTGTTTCTCCAGAAGGTAACCTTGTGCCTTTTTATTTCAAATTAGAGTTTGAGTCCACTAATAATGTTGCGGAGTATGAAGCATTAATCATTAGTTTGCAGACAACTAAGCACATGGGAATTCAGTCTATAACTGTGTTTGGTGATTCTGAATTAATTATAAGACAAATAAAGAATTTGTGTCAAACTAAACATCCCAGGTTAAGGGCATATAGGAATGAAGTCTGGGATTTGATTGAAAATTACTTTGAAGCCTTCAACTTACAGTTTGTACCAAGGGAAGAGAATAGAATGGCTGATTCTTTGGCAGTTGCAGCCAGTACTTTCAAGCCTCCGATCAATCCAAGGCTAAGGTATGAAATTGAGATGAGACATAGACCTTCAATTCCTGACAATATTAAACACTGGCAAGTCTTTGAGGACAATGAATAGATTAAGCAGTTTCTGTTGATGATTGAAGATTTTGAAGATCATCAGATTGATTTGGAAACTGATGAAGATGAATTAGCTGGTAAGACTCTTAAAAAGAAGATTGGTGGTCAGGAAATCATTCAGTTGAAAGATAATGTTTTACCAAGAGGCTTAGTGCCTCTTGAAAGACTGTTTGATGCAAACGACGTTGCAGTGAATCAGAAGAAAGTAAACCAAGATGAGAAGGTGGAAGATTGCAATTTAGGGACTCAACAGGAGCCTAAAATGATCAAATTGTTCAAAGGGATCTCGAAGGACTATAAAGAAAGGTACATAGATTTTTTCAAACAATTCCAAGATGTATTTGCTTGGTCTTACGATGATTTGAAGACATATGATGAGAGTATCATACAGCATAAAATTCCACTGAAGGATGGAGTCAAGCCGCATAAAAAGAAGCTCCGGCAAATCAATCCATTGTTATTGGCTCCGATCGAAAAGGAGGTAAAGAAATTTCTGCAAGCCAAAATAATTATTCCACTTAGATATTCAGATTGGGTTTCCAATATTGTACGAGTCTGAAAGAAAAACAGAGAGATAAGGTTGTGTGTAGATTTCAGAAATTTGAACAGGGCTTCATTGAAAGATAATTACCCTTTGCCGAAGATGGTTTTTGTTTTACAGAAGGTGACTGGAGCTTATAGATTATCTATGGTGGATGGCTTTTCAGGGTATAACCAAGTGGCCGTGGAGAAAGAAGATCAGAAGAAAACTGCTTTCACTACGCCATGGGGAACATTCATGTATGCTAGGATGCCCTTTGGACTAATGAATGCAGGAGCTACATTCCAAAGAGCGATGGATATTGCATTTGTTGGAGATCAGTTTGTAGTTATTTATTTGGATGATGTCACAATTTTTTCAAATTCTGATGAAGAACACTTACAACATTTGTAGAAAGCTTTCCTGAAGTGTAGAAAGTATGGGTTATCGTTGAATCCTAAAAAATCTCAGTTTTCCCTGGAAGAAGGTAAACTGTTGGGTCATATTGTTTCAAAACAAGGTGTGAAAATAGATCCAGCGAGGGTTGAAGCAATATAGTCCATTCCACTGCCCCGAAGCAAAAAAGATATTAAGATATTTCTTGGAAAAATTAATTTTCTAAGAAGATTCGTTCCCAATTACGCAAAAATCGTCAAAAAGATAACGGACATGTTGAAAAAGGATGCCGAAGTGAAGTGGGACAAAGAAGCTCGAGAATATTTCCAAAGGATTAAAGAAGCTTTAAAGGAACCGCCTGTTCTCATCAGTCAAGATTATTTGAAGCCATTTCAAATTTTCTCCTTTGCATCTCCCTCGACGATTGCAGCTGTGTTATTACAGAGAAATGAAGAAAAGCACGAACAACCTGTAGCATATTTTAGTAAAGTTCTCCGAGATGCAGAATTGAAATATAATATATTGGAGAAACAAGTTACGCTTTGGTGAAAGCATTGAAAGCTTTCAGAAATTATATCCTTCATTCTCAAATCTTAGGATATGTTCCCAATTCAGCTGTAAAGGATGTCCTAGTACAGAGCGATGTGGAAGGAAAAAGAGGAAAATGGATTGCTAAAATCTAGGAATATGACCTGGATGTAAAACCAACCAAACTGGTCAAAGGATTGGGATTGGCCAAATTATTGACAGAGTCAAATTTTCAAGCATTGGGAATCAATTTGTTGGCCCCTGTAGACAAAGTCGATGGAGAAGCAGGTGATAATCAGTCAAAGATGACAATTAAGTATAAATTTCTCTGCTCAGATTGGTACAAAGATATTATTCATTATTTGTGCTTTCTTTCTTGTCCTCCTTCAATAAATAGAGCTAAATACAGAGCTTTAAAACTCAAGGCCCAGCCTTATGTTATAATTGAAGAAAAATTATATTGGAAGGACCCTGCTGGTGTGTTGTTGTTATGTTTGACAGAGGAAGAAGTTTCAGAAGTAATCAAAGAATGTCATGAATGCTTGTGTGGAGGTCATTACAGCTGGAAGGTAACTGCTCACAAAATATTCAAATCAGGTTTTTATTGGCCATCTGTGTTTGCTGATGTCTATAAAGCAGTCAAAAGTTGTCAAAAATGCCAAGTATTTGCAGAAAAGAAAAAGCTAGCTCCATTACCTCTTCTCCCTGTTTTTATTGAAGAACCTTTTAGACAATGGGGGTTGGATTGCATTGGAGAAATCAATCCACCATCCAGTGGACAATTTAAGTGGATCGTTACTGCTACAGATTATTTTACAAAGTGGGTGGAGGCAATCCACACCAAGAAGGAAAATGATTTGGTTGTTATGAAGTTTCTAGAGGAGAATATCTTTAGCAGGTTTGGATGCCCAGTGAAGATTGTGACAGATAATGCCCAAGTTTTCAGCTCACTCAGGTTTATTAATTTTTGTCAGAATTACAATGTGATATTGTCTCATTCTACAACTTATCATCCACAGGGGAACGGCTTGGCAGAATCTACCAACAAAACATTGGTAAGAATTCTGAAGAAGACAATAAATGAAAACCAAAAGAATTGGGATTCAAAGCTAGTTTTTGCGCTATGGGCAACAAGGATGACTGCTAGAAGATCCACTGGTAAGTCACCTTACGAATTAGTATATGGTACTCAGGCTTTGTTTCCCACCCAGTTGGTGAAGCCTGTGATTTCCTTCCTTCAAGATGCTCAAGTAGAACCTAATGCCATGATTAGGAGAATGAATAATGTAATGAAATTAAGTGAAAATAGAGATAAATTTTGGGAGAATTTACTTGCTTATCAGCAGAAAATGAAGACAATATTTGACAGGAAGGCCAAAGAAATCATGTTTCAGAAGGGAGACCTGGTATTGAGATGGGATACCCGAAGGGAGGACAAAGGGAAACACGGAAAATTTGATCCTTTGTGGTATGGTCCATTCAGAATCAATGAAGTCAGGATAAATAACACTTTCATGCTGGAAAATATTGAAGGAGAAGTATTAGATATGCCTATGAATGGGCAATATCTAAAGCATTACTTCCGGCACTAAAGAAGCTGTTTCACCATCGTTGTATATATCCGGTGTGATCATTGTACATTTTCCACCAAGCAATATGTGACTCCATGCCCGAAGTGAAGGCAGAATTGGACCGTGTTCTCTTAGTGTTGCAGAAACACTATCCCCGTGGAGCGTATGTTGTGTGACTCATCTGGATATCCTCTTTATTTTTTATTTCGAAAATCAAAAATAAAAATAAAAAATCTGGAAATTCAAAAAATATGCTATAGTTTTAATACTATATCATAAAAACAAATAAAATGTTTTTGTAAAGCTCGATGCACATAAAAGTAGTCATAAAGCTTTATTTTGATATGTATATTCTCGAGCTTAAGCGTCGAGCAGCTTCCCGAGCGGAAGTGGTGATCGCGGAAGAGGGGTTCCGGATTAGTCATTACGGTGGGGAAAATAGCTCGTTAATTATCAACACCGGACCCCCCGTAGTTGACTGGTCAAATCTGGAGCGAGCCGTGATCAACGGCTGAGATTCATTACGGGGGGTATAGGTTGAAGATTTCTGCCGTACTACCGGACCCCCCATAGTGATGTCATCAGGCAAGGTGGGAGACAACTGTCATCCTCTTCCGAAGGTTTTGTACACGTCATTTCGGCATTTATTATGGATTTTCATAGCTGTTAAATTGTTCTTTGTCCCATTCTCGTTTGATTGTGGTTCTTTTTCCCTTTTAGTCGTGCTCCCGCCACCTTTCCATTACCCAATACCCCCATATTATTTTCATTGTCTGTCAGCCATGGAAAAACAAGCCTCTCTGTCCGGTTCATCAAGCTTCAGTTCTCTCATGGCTTGTCTCTTCAATGTACCCTGGTAAATGTTTCATAATGAATTCACAGGGAGAAAACATTCTGCAGGTATCAACGCAACTGACCCGCCAAGCGTTGTGTTTTCCCGAAAATGAGTCAACATTGCAATTTTCCGAAGATTCATTGGCTCGTTATTTTGAAGACCTTTCAAATGAAGAAAAGAACCAGAGGATAAAATCCAATGTAGGAATGCAAGCAGAACATCACATAGCTGCTGATCAGACCAGATTATTGACTGTAATGGACCTTGAAAAGGATCAATTTAGGATGGTTTCCGCTACATCCAATGAATGTCCTTGATCTTCTAGAAGCTTTTGTATGAGATTAACATAGCTATGGATGGTAAAATACTCTTTCGTAAAAGCTATCACAACAGATGTAAGTTGTATTTAGACTGAGTATCTTTAATACAAGAATTATCCAACAACTCGAAAGTGAAGTTTGGCATAAAAGACATTTACAGACACAAAGAAAGGTGACTCCAAATGCTCAAACTAACATAGCTCTCCTCATTCACAAGTGTTCGGCGTGAGACAAGAATCATCTCGTACAACTACCAATACTGATTAGAAATTTTCAAATTTTATTTATGCTTTTTAGTAACTATAAATGTACAGACTTATTGAGGCACATGCCTCCGTAGTAGTAGTTCAAGTTGCTGCGTTTAGAGTCGCTAGTGCCTAGAATCATTTACCATGGAAACTGTTATGTGTTACTGTATTTAAAGACAATTGCAAGGAAAAGGAAGGTTCCGAGTTTTGAACCTTGAAGCTAAATTTTGTACTGGAGAACACTGAATCAATAAAAAGTTTTGCAAGTTTCCTTCATTCTATTTATGTTGAATAGTTTCTCAGTTTTCATTATGTTTCCCATGTCTGTGAATAAAATAGAGTAACTTGAGCTGCGGGTCTCTAGATACATGTGTATTTAAGAGTTAAATAAACCTTAATGGGCGCTCCTCTATTTTAACGTTGTTATTACTCATTTCTTTAGGATTTTACACTGATAGATTCTGTTTCAAGCAGCATATCAAATTGAAATCCTTCCTTTCTTGTTTCTTCCGTCCACTCATTTCAGCATAAGGAGAATATGGCATTGCAGAATATTGTATGGGTTTAATATTTGAAGTTTATATTATTAATGTTTGAAGGTTCATAAAACAGAGACAGATTACTTTTGTTTGTGACATAATCTTTAATGTCTTGAGCACGGATTCCTTTACACAGCAGGGAATTGTTTCTCAAGGAACAACAGCCACCATGATCAAAACCTAGCACGAGGACGTTAGGTTACGTTGGAAAGATACAAGATATCATTGAAGTTGACTTCTCTTCTTTCTAATGTGTTATTTTTAGGTGCAAGTGGTGGGACACCTTTGATCGGAATAATGTAAAGGAAGATCGCGATAGTAGGCTGATATGTATCAACTCTAGAAAGATGTGGGATGATGCTAAGGAGCCTTATGTTTTCTCCAAACATTGCAACCAAGTGTTTTTTTACCCATATGTGTTGGATAGGGATTGGTGGTTCGTATTGAGACATGACCCTAGATCAAAACATATTTTCTAGAACAATAGTGTTATCATGCCAAGCGAGCTGGACGATAATGAGGGTGATGAGAACATAGAGTGATATGGTACATGTGTTATTTCAACATTTTTACTATTTAAGATGATTTTTTTATAAAGAAGAGGACATAACCTTATAACTAAGTCTCTTTTTTTCCAAACATTATAATATGTATTTTGAATTAATTGGTTTGCATTGTTTTAATGTTAAAATCATTTCACTTGATAATTTGCAGTTATGTTGATCTCGAAAGCAATGCACTGTATCAAGTTCTTTTTTTTAGGTCAATTCCTAAAATAATACAACTACTTGATTTCTTTAAATGGGTTTTCACTATATCATTACTTAAATAAATGCACCATATATATATATGAATTATATCTTCAAAATAAAATAAAAATGTATTAATGTATACTGTTATTTTTGGTATGTAAGATCATAATACAATAATGATAATTCTAAACATAAATTTATTTGCATTATTTTCTAAACTTTATTAAGCTACAAAAATTCATATTATTCTAGATTTATTATTTTACAATTATTGATATTCTTACAAATTTACAAATTTACAATTTTACAATTATGGTAATTTAACAATATGTACAATATACATTTTACAATTTTACGATGATTCAATTTTATGGTAGTTATGGTAATTTACAATTTTACGATTTTACAAATTTACAAATTTTACAATTTTAATAAAATAGAATCATGACAATACATACAATTACAATTACAATTTTACAATTTCACAATACAATTATAATTACAATTACAATTTTACAATTTCACAATACAATTACAATTACAATTTTACATACAATTACAATTACAATTACAATTTTACAATTTTACATACAATTAAAATTAAAATTAAAATTAAAATTACAATTTTACAATTTTACTGCATATAGTAGTTATGGTTCAAATTTGACAATTAATTTACAATTTTACAATTTTACAAATTTACAAATTTACAAAATTTACAATTTTAATAAAATTGAACCATGACAATACATACAATTACAATTACAATTTTACAATTTCACAATACAATTACAATTACAATTACAATTTTATAATTTTACTGCATACAATTAAAATTAAAGTTAAAATTACAATTACAATTACAATTAAAATTTTACAATTTTACATACAATTACAATTACAATTTTACTGCATACAATTAAAATTAAAATTACAATTATAATTATAATTTTACAATTTTACATACAATTACAATTTTACAATTTTACTGCATACAATTAAAATTAAAATTAAAATTACAATTAAAATTACAATTTTACAATCTTACATACAATTACAATCACGATACATACAATTACAATTTTACAAATTTAACAATCCTTCTAATCAATTCTCCTAGAAATCTCACATCTTTAACTTAGTTTTCCTTTAGGGACCACCCCCCTTAGCTAACCTAGGAGATAGCCTAAACGGAGAGAGTTGGGAATAGGTGACAGCCCCTTCTCTGAGTTCCTTGCCACCAACCACACCTGTGGGGTTGAAGGCTTTTCCCACTAACTGTAGGTAGGTGTAGGCGACAAGCGATAACAGGAAGCATTGTATATTAGAATTGGCATCATGATGAAAGCATTGAAGGAGGAGCACTCATCATAGGAGCATGTCTATAACACATATGTGACAACTATGCTATGAGATAAGTGGCTCCTGGGAACCTCACTGAAAACAACATTTATGTAAGACAGGCATCTAGATCAAGGGTCATCATTCAATAATCAATATGGAAATAGGTGTTGACATTTTTTAATGGAATCCTCTTTGGATTCACTTTTTAGAAAGAAAGAAAAAGGTTTCTTAGAGAATTCTAACTTGCAAAATTGTGGGATTAGAATATAATGACATATTAATGTTTCCTGCAACATGTTTTCATTCTAAGGAAACATGTTGTAGGATGACTCAAAAGGAAAAGAATGAGGTATATGTATATAGATGCTGACATTGAATGTTAAGAAGTCATGTCATGTGGTTGCAGGTAGTATACTTTATCTTTAGAAGTATGATCAATATAGAAAGTAGAAACTCTCTCGATGCACAGGTCGTCAAAAGGCATGATCTACACTAGATGAAATCAACATAATATGTCCTCATGAAATATGAGGTGATTATACATTATCAAGGAACTGCACAATGGAAGTTCCTGGGAATGAAATAAAACTGTGCAGAGAAAGAAAAAGGAAGACATCATGGGAAGTACAACCATGGAAAGAAGCAGTCAACATCCAAGGAAGCCAAGGATACTGGACTAGAAAATCTCCTAGGAAGATATTTAGACTCTGATAGAAGTCTGTAAAATATTGAGACCCTTGACAATACATATATTTAGGAGATGTGCCAATCTATAAACAAAGGATGTCGATGCCTACAAGAAGATGTCATGGTGAAAGATCATCACCAAGGTAACTTTTGATTTAAAGTTCATATTTATAATTAATTAATATATGATGAGCTTATGCAAGGCTGCCAAAGGGAAGTATATGTCTTCCATAGGTTGACGACCATATAGCAGAATGAAAGAACCTTGGAAGAAGTATGGTTCGAAGGAAAGCAGCATGGAATGAAGCTAGACCAGAAAAGAAGATTGGTGGATCACTTTCTGAAGACATGTCTCATGGATGAAAGTGATGGATGATTTGCATGAAGCATAAATGCTTGAAGGTCGCTTTTCTTCTTTTCCCCTTAACATTGGACGAAGTTGACTTTCTGGGCCTCATTGATCAAGAAGCCAAGTTCTCAATCATTATCATCCTTGACTCCATATCCCCAAGGGAAATAGGCATCGGTCCCTCAAAAGGGTGGTCATTTTCCCCTTCTTTTTCACCTTTCCCCTTTTCCCCAGGTCTAGCCCTGATAGGTCACCTAGGGCATCAATTTCCCGAGAATCCACTCACAGGAAAAAACCAATCTCTTGGAGGCTATTGCGGTGGTGGGTCCCCTCCCTCTCTTCTGAATTAGATGCAATTCCTACGGTCGAATCTCTGGGAATTCCAAGCCCTAGCTCTAGGACCAAGTTTTGCCTAGGCATCCCCAGGGCTAGACCCTAGTAGGATCAATTTGACCTTTTGAAGCAAAATCTCTTGTCTGATAGAAACATCATTGGTTGTTATATTCCATCCCCGAACCTGGGTTGGGTCCACTTGGTCCCGTGTGGTCCTGTTTCCTGTCAAAGACTAATCATCAAGGGCTATTTGGGAAACCAAGTTCATATAGGATTTTAAGGAATTGGTTGTACCCCTCTCCCTTGTCCTCGCCCCCTCTCCCTTGGAAGGCAAGTCCCTTGCTTAAAGAGCAAGCAAGCACCATTTCTTCACCTCCTCCTTGGGATAGGGTTACTGGGATCACTTCATACTTATTCATTGACATACCATTTATAAGTGGCTTCCCAACAACATCAAGACTCCTCCCATCAGTGAAAGTCTGTAAAGAGCAAGGAGTCTTAGCCGTGGTGACAGTGGGCTAAGCCTCCACCGTTGCCCTTAGTCTAGCAGTTGCCCTCTTAGGAACCCCTTTAGGTCCCCTGCTGGTTTGAGTGGTAACAAGGCAGATCGAGGTATTATCAATTACATGAGCCTCTCTGGCTCCTTTCTGGTGCTTTATGTAATCAAGATGCTCAATATTATATCATTTTCTGCGAAATGCTCTATTTTTAATTTTTTAAGGCTTCCATTGAGGTCCAATTCAAGGAAGATTGGCCAATGATCAGATCTGGCACAAGGGAGAATAGAGGCTTCCATAGCAATGTCCCTTTCCAAGAGAAATTCTGAGGTTAGAAACCTATCTCGATGTGAGGATATATAACGTTTGCCGCCATGCTTATTATTCCAAGTATGCAGTTTGTTTGTTGTTTCTACATCTATGACTGCTAGCCTTTGCATCATCTCCTTTGCTCTGCCGTCCGCTGCCTCCCGCAGCTCCCCCGTCTGCTGCTCCCCGCAGTTCCCCTGTCCGCTGCCTCCCGCAGCTCCCCCGTCCACAACCTCCCGCAGCTCCCCCATCTACTGCTCCCCGTCCGCTGCCTCCCGCCGCTTCCAGCAGCTCCTGCTCCCCGTTGCTTCCCCCCCGGTCCGCTGCTCCCCGCAGCTCCCCCCTCCCCCATCCCACTACAGCCTCTTTCCGCTGCTTCTCCCGCAGCCCCCCTCCCCGCAACCTCTTACCGCTGCCCCCCCCCCCCCCCACAGCCTACCGCTCAGCTTCTCCTCCCGTAGCCGCTACCTCCCTCTTCGCTCCCGCAACTACATCCCGATGCTTTAACTTCCATTGCCGGGGATGACGGAGAGGAAGGAAAACAAGGACCTCGGGGGGCCAAATTTCCTCCTTCCCCAAATTTCAATGACAGGGGACCACTCAAGTATCTCAAGCAGTGCCACAACGAGCCCGGAACTGTATACAGCCCCACCGACATCGCGCTAGAAACCGAGTTCATTTTCTAGACTTCCCAAATCAAGCAATTGCTGAGGAAAATGGAACTCCTTGAAGCGGAAAACTACAAGCTCCAGTCCGAGATTGGCACTTTGTCCAACAGGGTCGGGGTGGTCGAGGAAGATAACACGTCCCTGAAGAATAAGCTGCAGGAGTGCAGAGAACTTATCGCGGTACGCCCGCCGGATGAGGTGCTACAGGCGGAAATTCAGGTTCCCAAGGATAAACAAGAAGAAATCAGATCACAAAAGGTATCCTTCAAACAAGAAACAGAATCACATATAAGTTCATGGGCACAGGTGGTCAGACGAAAAGAAAAGGCCCCACCACTTACAGCAGTGGAAGAGGTTGTGCAGGCCAAGCTTGTGGAGGAAAGGACCAGGCGAGCAAGAGAACTAAACCTCAAGGTGTGGGGACTTCCCCCCCCCCCCCCCCCCAACTCCTACATCGGACATACTAGAGCTAGGCCACAAGTTCCTTCGGGACACGCTTGACATACCCGATATAATACTGGATAGGGCATGGTTGGGGCGAGACTCTACTCTTTTCCTCAAATTCCGCAACTCCACAGATAGGCTTCAGGCAAAGCAGAAATTGTTCTCCCTTCCAGACAAGGTATTCCTGGATGAGGACCTCACAAGAACACATGTAATTGAACTTAAACAGGCCAGAGAACAGGTTGCGGCAGCAAGACAGGCAGGAAAGTGGGCAGTCATCAGAAATCTTCGAGCGGTTATTCAAGACTCCTTCCCCTCGAGATGGCTCCCTCGAACTAGTAGCTCTAAATGACGGGCCCGAGCGGAGAGGAGACGAGGCACGAGTATTTCGGTACACTGCTGGAATGGAAATGGCTCTTTCTGGTCATCACCTGGCCTATTTTATGACACCCTCACTTCAGCAGACATCCTACTTATTACCGAAACACACGCGAGCCCTGTCTGCCCTCTTCCTGACATCACAGGATACCAGTGGACCTCAACTTGCAAACAGGAGATACGGAGTTCAAGAGGAGTCAGAGGTTCTGGAGGAGTAGCATGCCTTACCAGAGATGATCTCAAAAACAGAATCTCTGTTGTAGCGACCAATGATCACGCCAGATTCATGTGGATTCAGATCAGAGCCAGAGTCCCCCATCTGAGAGACATTTATATTGCGGTGTGTTACTTTCCCCCCATCTCGTCATCCTTCGCTATCCATAACAGTGATGGTGACCCCTTCACAGACTTGTACTCTGACATTACCAAATACTCAACAGTGGGAGACATCATTCTCATGGGGGACTTTAATGCCCGAACTAGAGACATCCAGATACCCATTCATGGTCGCACAGAGGACGTGTTCTGCACTCGTGGGGTAGATCCAACCTCGGTAAACTTGCACCGAACATCAGAGGATAGCTTGGGCCCCACCACAGTCTACGGGAAACACCTTTTGCAGATGGGGAGTCTCACGAGTTGATAATCCTGAACGGCCTCCCTTGCTTTCCATCCTCCCACTTCTTTACTTTCCGACCCCATGGGGGGGAGCGAGTGTGGTAGACTACGCCCTTGCCAGCCCGGATCTCCTCCCACACATCCAAAACTTTTATATTATCCCCCTGGCTGATCATGCACTTCTCTCACTTTCACTTCAGTTTGACATCCCTTGCGCATCCCCACCCATCCCGCACAATCCACCCCGTACCCTCTTCTGGTTCGAGGAAGGCGACCCTGATGTCTTCTCCTCTACCCTCAAGCACGCACTTCCACCTAAAGCCTAGTTCGCCTCTCTTGAATCCGTCAATGATAAATACCATTACCTCTCATCTGCAATCTGGGAGGCCGCGCTCCAGTCCTTTCCTTCCTCCACCCGCTGCACCGCCGCCCCCCTAAACCAGGAGGACGTCCTATGAATAAGTGGTATGACCACGAGTGCAAATCTCTGCACCAGGATCTCCGGCATGCCTTCAAACATTCCCTACCGTCATACCCCAGCATTCGCTCTGCCTACCGCCGCCTCCTTCGCCGCAAGAAACGTCATTTTATTTCCCACAAGAGACGGATTCTTTCTGATCTTCTTCTCCATTCTCCTAAAGAATTTTGGGGCACCGTTCTTTCTAGGCGATCTCCCACCCCTACCGACCTTGACCCCACCTCCATGTTCTCCCACACTTCCAAGTTGTATGACATCCCCGGGCAACCCCCCATTCAAGTTGTCTCCCCCCCAGCCACCTGTCACTTCTTCTCCGACAAAGATATCAGAGAGGCAATCTGGGCATTAAACAACAGCAAAGTCGCAAACGAAGAAGGCTTCTAGGCAGAATTCTTCAAACTTGGGCTTTGTCCTCTGGTTGGTTACCTAGTGGATCTCTTCAACCATGTCATTCAAGATGGATTCCCTGATGGATGATCCCACCACATTATCTACCCCATCCATAAAGCAGGGTCTACCTCCGACCCGAACAATTACAGAACGATCATGGTCGGGTACACATTCTCTAAGTTGTATGCTACTGCCCTCCACAGGGGACTCTCCAGCTTTCTAGAGCAAAAACATCTCAGGGCCAGGGGCCAAGTTGGTTTCAGACCGGACCATCAAACCACTGACCATATCTTCACTCTTTGAGCGACGATTGAGGAGGCCCGGCATCGGTCCTCCAAAGTGTACTATTGCTTTGTGGACTTTAGGAAGGCCTTTGATTCGATCCTGAGGGAGGACCTTTTTCAGAGGTTGAGAGAGATTGGCATCTCTTCGACTCTTCTGACTGCTATTATGCGCCTCTACGAGTCTGTACTTGGCCGTCTCCGCACAGTTGGAGGGATGTCGGAGTTCATCCGGAGCACTATTGGAGTCAAGCAGGGGTGCCCCCTTTCCCCCACTCTTTTCGAGATCTACATTGATGAGCTGCAATCTTTTCTCCGAGAGCATATCCAGGAATATGATGGGTGCCTCCTCCACCATGTCTTGATCTCCATCCTACTTTTTGCAGATGATATTGCCCTCCTAGCCTCCTCCCCGGAAGGATTACAGAGACAGTTGGATGCCCTCGCAGCCTTTTGTGATCTTCGGCATCTGACGGTGAACCTAAGCAAAACCAAAGTCATAATCTTCAATGGGATGAAGAAGACCTCGAGTTTCCGCTTCCTATTCAAGGGAGAAGAAATCGAAATCGTCAGCAGATACACTTACTTGGGAGTGCAATTTACAAGTCCCCGTTTCAGCCTTCGACCGGCCCTCAGCCCAAGATAAACAAAGGATATGGTTCCTTGGCCCTTCTTGAGAGATAGTGCTTCCGTCACCACTTCCAGGACATTCCATCCAAGATGAACATCATGGATACCTTGATCCGCCCAACCGTGCTTTATGGATCAGAGGTTTGGGGGCCCTCATTACCAGAGTCGGATTGGGCCTCGGCAGAGCGAGTCCAGACCCTTCTCTTGCGACGCTTCATCCGGTGCAAGCAGACAGTTCCTCACAACATCATGCTAGCAGAGTTCGGGGCTAAGCCCTTCCACTTGGAGGCGATCTTCAGGATAGTCTCTTTTCTCCATCGAATCCGTGGACTGGCAGACACGAGAGAGGGTAGAGACAGGTACCCATACTTGGCCTATTGCTCCTCGGATAACATTTCTCATACGCAGACAGGCCGTACCAAATGCTGGTTCACCGGGATGACAAAGCTCCTTGGTCTTATAGGTATCCAGATGGATCATCTCCCCCCGTTCCAGTATTCACTGAACGCCCCAGGGCAGCTTCTCCCAAACCAGCAAGAACTCAACAAACTCATCAGGGAGGACATCTATAGGCAGAATATTCAGACTACATGGGTCAATCTTCCGGGCGGACTGCACCCAAAGATGTCCTTCTACGCTAAGCACTTTCTGGAGATCAGAGATGGACTCATCATTCGACCCCTCTATAGCCTCCAACATTGGATGCATGCTATTAGGATCCCTCTCGGGCAGCTTAGGGTTGGATCGCACAGGCTTCGAGTTGAGACAAACCATCATATTGACAAGACAGAGAGGATCTGTCAGCTTTGTAACTTACAGGAGGTGGAGACTGAGTCACACTTCATCTTCAAATGCCCCATCTACTATGAGATCCGAGGGCGTTTTCATTGCTTATTCAGGGGCCGCCTGAGCCTGGCCAGCTTCCTTAGATACACTGACCAAAGATGCCTGACACTTTACCTTCAAGAGACTTTCAGACACCGTTCGATTCTACTCCAGCCTCCGTCCGTTTCGGCCACCACACAGAGGATCACAGATTTCTTCAGGGTACTCCCAGCATCGCGGGGTACCAAGAAAACCACCAATCGATCCATAGACCATGATTCCAGATCAGTGCAGATCCAGGGGTCTCGTCCCACTAGACCCCATAAGAGCTCCAGAACCAGACCCCCCTCCAAGGGATGCCCCAAATCCTCCAGACGGCAACTGCAACAGTCCAGTTCCTCGTCAGGGCAACAGACATTGACAAGTTTCCTTCAGTCCTCTTCTATCAGCCTCGGATGCTAGGAGAAGGAGTCTCCCCTCCTTCAGGAGGCTCCTCCTCCTCCAAGACTTCTTCATCACAGCTCATTGTCAAGATGTTTTAGTCATCCAGCTTTTACTCTACATTTGCACTCTTTGTAGTTTCGTATTTCCTGCTTTTATAAAGGAAGGGAACCGTTTGGTCCACCAGCTAGGCATGCTGTAATCATTGTAACCAGCAGTCCCATTGACCTTTTTGTGGTCATTCGTTGGACATTAATAAAATTATCTTATCTTATCTTATCTTATCTGCACTAGAGAATATAATATTAAAATCTTTTTTCCTTGGGAAAAAATCAGTCAACATTTACACAAATTTTAACATTAAAAATCAAAGTGGGACTTCCCTTTCAGGGTGATTGGCGATGTATTCAGCACCACTAGCTCTCACACGGAAAACAGAATTTGGGTTGTTTTTCAGCTTTCAGCATACTTAAGTCTTATACACTTATTTCAGAATTTCAGAATTCAAGATTATGTAAACAAAACCCGGTAGACCATCATAGATCTTATGATCCACATAGATATGCAAACACGAGTGATTTGATTATAATATGATGATATTTGGACTCTAGAGGCCATTTAGAGCCCAAACATTAATGCCTCATGGTATTACCAAATTTGAAATTCATCATAATGAGCATTGAACATGGTGAAGAATGTGAGGTGCAAGAGAGTCAATATCATGCTTGAGGAATTCATCCTAGCAGCCCTAACCATTCACACATGGCATTAGATAGATAGTGAAAGCTTCTAAAATGCATTTATGTAAGGCCACCTTGCAATGTCGTTAACTGATTTGGAGTTTGTGTAATGCATTCCTGTATATTATTAAGCAAATTTGTATCCTAATTTTCATTGTGGATGTTTCTAGAGTCTTTTCCATCTTGTTCCATTTGTACACTTATCAGAACTGCAGAAAGCAAATCTATGAATCACAATAATAGAAACCAGACAGACCATGCTGGCTCCAAATAACATTTTGAAAATAACAACCTATACGAGGGAAACAAAATCACAGATGGCAGCACTAATTTCCACAGACAAAAAAGATAACTTTACAAAATGAGGTTCCACCCAATTTAGATAAAGCTGCAAAAAGAATGATGAAATTGACCTGAAGGTCTGCTAAATAAGCTGGGGAATTATTTGCTTCACCCTGAAGCAATTGCTTTTGCAGCCTCTCCAGAGCTCTTCTCCTTGTGTTTCGGTCAGGATCAACCAAACAATTTAGGTCCCTCTGTAGTGTCTGATAAAAAAACCAAAAAAATTAAACACTCTGAATAAAAGGTTATGGTTTTTGGCTGTTACTCTAGAGATGAAAAAATTGAATCATTCTCAGAAACTAAACACATAGATTATTACACTTCTAACCAATTTGAAATATATGCTAACATTTAATTGAAATCAAATAAGATAGAAATTCAATTCTAGTCATCTATGCACCATCTTTAGCTAGCTTTGTGGACCAAAAAGGCAGAAAAGCTAAGTATAAAAGTATCCATGAAACTTCTCTTGTATTCAATATGTGATTACAGAGATATTGAAAAACCTAAAGTCTCCCAATTTTAAGAAGGCACATATTCTTATAAATGATAATCACTATTCAAATATTACCTTGGTTTCTTATGTTAGAGAGGTATATTCAATATAAAGCAATTAGTTGATCATTATTCCTTCTTTCAAGTTATAAGTTTTAAGTGTGGACCACTACTGATACTTTCTGATATAGAAACATAGTTCAGTCACAAAGCCTTTAATTGATCACTAATCCTTCAGTTTCAGAGCCAAGTATTCAATATGGACAAATCCTGATATTTAATTTATTTATTGGTACTATATATGCTGTGAAGTTTGAACACTGATTGTGTATGCAAGCAATCCATGATCCCCAAATAGTTTAATCTCACTATATATCCCACTTCAGTTTCCTTCTTTCCTAGAAAAACCTTGGGGTTTTGAAACAAGTGACGATTCAAATCCTTAAATAATAAAAGCCTATTAGTTGGCATTAACAGCAAGTAGCTAAAATTGTGTGCATGGCACCTTTTTGCACTTTCTTTGGGATGAAAACTCCTAGAAGTTTCACTAAATAATTGACATGGAAGGTATCCCATCCAACCATTTGGAAGTAACATGATTTATTGTATCACTCGGCACTCTGTTCAACCCAAAGCATACATAAGTCCAGTATTGTACCACAAGCATTCTCTTCAAGTATTTTTCAATGTTGCAAAAGTCAGACTCGGGAATAAATCGGCAAGGGTCCAAAAATTGAAAAAGTCACGAAATTTGGGAGAAAATAGAAAAACTCAGAAAAATTAAAAAAAGACTGGTTGAAAAAACCTCGTCTGATTGAAATATCAGGATTTTGGTAACACTGGTATTTTTCACAAACTGTTCAAAAAGAACCTAGCAAAGGCATTGTCAGAGAACGGTGCTACCATGGCAAAACTAAGATTCAACATTCCAACATCACCATTAAAAACTTGTGCTAAAAGAATGAAGCAACTTGAAACCAAGATTTCTAAACATATTTTGATCCATATTTATATTTAAAGACGTGCCATTTCATTATTTCTTCTCAATGAATCATTAACCCAGCCTTTTTCTTTAGTACATTTTGATGCTGCTGATTTCAAATCATTTTCTGCTCAATTCATATTGATTTAGCTTTTAAAGCGTAAGCTAAGGCAAGGGATTTCGTCCCCAGGGCAGCTCGGAGATTGTAACTTATCCATGCGCGTATTTTTTATGGCAATTGTACTATATGTTTCAGACATTAATTTTTTTTCTTGTTATTGTAGTGTATGAATGAACCAGAGACACATAATAACTTAGCCTTAGGCAGTTAACATAGGGTGGCATAAGGGTCAGCAAAGGCTCAATGTGAGCACTTGATATTCTTGAGATCCAATTGAAATTATATTATGCTATGAGCATAAGCTTGTCTGAGTTGTCACAAGATGATTAATTGGCACTACCATCTCAATGGTGAAAAGTTGAAACCAAATATCACCATATGATCATAACTGGTGGCCATAAGCTTTGCCTGAAACCTTGAAACTAAAAGTTTTGTTTTGAGAGGCAAATTATTCAAGTTCTTGATTGACATGTGAATCTAGCAAATAAGACATGCATATCTTTGTTGAGAAATGCATGTAGAGCAGAAACTTCTTGCACAAGTTTCAGTGTGAACATGCAGGAAGTGATTTGAGACATTCTATTGGTGACCATTTTGGAAAAGCGGCCACTGATTCTATATGGTAATTCACTTAGTATAAAATGAAATGCCTTGTGTTTTTGTAAATTCCCACCAAGAAATTCTCCCAAAGTGACCACTGTATTTTTCAGAATGTGTACAAACTTCCAGTAGAGTCTTTCGTTAAACGGTTTGAAGACGTGCTACTGTAGGTGTAAATTTCTTAATAATTTAATTCAAACACATATACAGTGACTGTTACATGCCATAAGAAAGTCTCAAATTACTCTTGACTAGTAAACAAGGGACTCAGGAAAATTTACAATGCTGGTACATGTATTAGGGACCATAAATCTGAGCACAGGCGGCTTTATAAATCACTTAACAAGAATATATACAGAGAGTAATAGGAACAGGGGAACCTGGGATATTTTCTTCCGCAAAGCAACTCTCTGAATACCAATATTCTTCCAGGAGAACACAGCTTGAGAGAAAGGATGGTATTCGGCCAGCCAAGGGACTATAAACTCAGTCTTCCTCAAGCCTGGAATGACCCTCTAAATATGCTGCCCTCAAACTGATAAACAAAGTCACCTCTGCGTATATCTCAAGGGCTCAGCTTCAGCTAGGAGAGACGCTATTCTTGTGCCCAGAATTCGTCCAACTGAATAGATAGCCAACGACCACCAATAGGCACACTTCTGCTAAGAGAAAACTCATCCCAATGGATAGGAAACTCGACCCAAAATGAACCACAAACTCCTTCCCTTCAGCAGAATCAATCTTGGTCACAAAATCGACCCATTGGGATGATATTGAAGCTGGGACTATTCATGGGTTCATTCAATCTGCCAAGAAATATGATAAACACTATATCAGAAGATAAAATCAACTAATAAGACCTCTTTACTTTGAAATCTTCTGCAAATCCTATACTCCATTGAAACATAGTGGTGAAATCTGAGTGATTTCGTTCTTTGGAACAACTAAGGTGTCTAGTTTCAACACCAAAGCTAGTTATGGCAGCTAGAATTTCTCAAACCCTAAGCTTCTTCTCCAAAACTCTCCAAGAGCTCATTTTCTCAAAATGCAAGTGAAAGAATGAAGAGAATCCCATTACTTTCTCTTTTATAAATTTGTGGCCACTGTTGCCGCCATTTTACCCTTTTAACTTTTATAGAGTCACTTTATAAAATTAAAGTGACTTTCACTTGCCTAGGAAGTATCCCCCTTTTCACCAATTAGACTTTTATAATGTTTCCCTAGGCGAATTAAGTCCCCTTATTAATTTTTCCCGCCTTAGCCTACGGGAACCATGTTAAGCTAGCAGACTCTACTAGATGTTTCTTAAGTGGTCGGAGACATTACAGTCCTCCCCGCCCAAGATTTCTTGTCCTCGAGCAATTTTAACTCAGGATGTTTGAGCACCTACTCACCTTTCCAGGTGGCATCCTCTACAGGTAAATCCTGTAGAAAAATGTAACTAAGTTCGGTCTTCATAATGACATGTGTAATTGTCATTTTATGTAATTCATGAAAAGAAGAAAAATAAAATTATTATTGTAATACTTGTCTCATGGGAACCACTTGTCCTCTGGTACTCAAATTTCAACAATGTCATGTATGAAGGACCCTTCTTGGGCATTATATTTGTATATGAGTCAATGAATATGTCAAGTAGCCCTCCAAGACCAAACACGAGCATTAACCTCTAGTCGACTTCAAAGTGGAATTAATTGTCTCCTTCAACGGTCACGTCAGCTCACCTACATGTCAGGTTGGTTAATTACCTTGGGCAACAACAACAAATAGGAGTGCTCGACATCATTTCAGAGGCAGAATTTCGTAGATCATAGTCTGAAGTGCGGGTGTCATCAAGGGAGCCGAGTAACTAGCAAGGAAGTTTGTGTTGATTTGGGATTGTTTTGTGGGCCATCTTACCTCCACACACGAAATTGCAAACCTGTACATTATAGCAGTGAAGGACGAGGAAAGGTGAAAGTATATTGCAATAGTGAAGGCCGAAGTTTGTTGCAGCAGTGGCGCAATCCTCCTAGGGAATTGAAGTGGAAGAACGTTGAAAGTCTAAAGCAAGCCAAGGTTGAAGAAGAAGTCGAAAAGGAGGAAGGAGCAGAAAGTGGACTATCGTGGAAAAAGGTGCTTTGTGTCTTGGTCTTGGAGAGGCAGATAGGTCAAGGGTCTTGGTCTTGGTATTCGTCAAATGGAATCTCTATAAGAATAAAAATTTGTTCGAGTTTTCCTCTCAAAGAGTGAGAGGTTTTGGCCCTGGCCGATAGCCTATATTTTGTGTCTCATGTATCTTCATGGTGTATGCATTGGTAGTTGTTTGATGAAGAAGAACACTAATAACCTAAGTAAAAGAAGATCCTAATCTAAAGAAGTAAAAAGCAATCACAAACGGCTACTAATAGAAGAGAAATCGCATAATTACTATGCCCTAGATTTCTCAACAAATCCTTCCATTTTACCAGGTACTCCTTCATTGTCCTACTTTGCAGCTTCCTCTCTCTGGTTTCTTTCTCATCCAATGGTTGAAGTTTTGTGGAAGTGACAACATGTTGTCCCAGGGCCTTTTTAAGACACGAGACATGAAAGACGTTATGAATCTTACATCCTTCAGGAAGCTCAAGCTCATAGGCCACTTCTCCTACTCGTCTCGCGTTTTTATATGGCCCGTAAAACCTGGGTTTCAATATTTCTGCCCCCTTTGTTTTGAGTGGCGACTATTTGTGGGGCTAAAAACGGAGGTACGCAATATCTCCCACTTTAAAGTTGTGCTCCACTCTCTGCCTGTCTACGTATATTTTTTGTCGATTTTGAGTCATTTATAGATTGTCCTCGAGGACCTCCAAAATCTCGACTTTCCTTAATCAAGTCCTTGGCCAAAGGTGCTCAACTATCCCCAAAAATCCTATTTGCAAATGTCGAGGAGTCATACCCATATAACACTTTGAAGGGTGTCATGTCGATGGACATGTGGAAAGTGGTGTTGTAGCAATGCTCCCACAAATGTAACCACCTTACCCATTCCTTTTGTTGGTCGATTACATAATTCTAAAGATAGCCCTCAAACCATTTGTTGACTATCTTTGTTTATCCATCAATCTTTGAGAGGTAGCTAGTGCTCAGTGTCAACTCGGTCCCCACATGTCTATATAGCTCTTGCTAGAAGCCACCCAAGAACCTATTGTCCCTATCGTTGACGATAGTTTTCGGCAACCCATGTAATCTAAAGACCTCTTTGAAGAACAACTCAACCACCTGCGCTGCCAAGTATTTTGATGGTATGCAAAGAAATGAGCGAATTTTGTGACTCGATCTACTACCACATATATACCCCTACATTGGAGGTAGCCCAGTGATAAAGTCCATAGAAATGCTCTCCCACTTCTTCTCCGAGATAAGGAGTGGTTGTAGTAAACCTACTTGATGAGTGTGTTCTGATTTGTGCTATTGGCAAGTGTTACATACCTTCACGAAGCTCAACGGATCCATCTTGAGGCCCTTCCAAGTGAACCTCTCCCTAATTTTCCTGTAGGTATTTATGTACCCCAAGTGCCATGCTAAAGGTGAGTTGTGAGTTGCATGCATAATTTTCTCCTTGAGTTGTGATTCTAACACCAGATAGATCTGGTTTATGTAGAAAATGATATCATCCACAACCTGGTACCTGTCATGATGATTTAACGCCTCCAGAATCTCACAAAAAAATTTGTTCTTTGAATATTCCACAAGCAACAACAACTAACAATCATCTACCATCTTTAAGAGTGAGACAGTGAGTGGCATCCTCGAAAGAGCATCAGCGACTATATTGTTTTTGCCTCCGACGTACTTTATCTCGAAGTCATAGGCCTCCAATTTACTAGTCCACCTTTTTCGCCTCTCACTCAACTCCTTCTATTCCATGAGGAACCTCACATTGTTATGATATGTCTTTACTTTAAACCTATTCCCCACCAGATATTGCTTGAATTTCGCCAATGCATGAATGATGGCCAACATCTCTTTTGCCATAGATCGAATAATGTCACTCATAATCTTTGAGTTTGCAGCTTTCGAATACTATGGGGTGTTGATTCTGCATAAGAACTACTCATATTCCTATCCCCAAAGCATTGCATTCCAACACAAATGGTTGGGTGAAATCTGATAGCGCAAGCACAGGGCACATACTCATTACCTCCTCCATCTTCTCAAATACATACTCGTTACCTCCATCTTCTCAAATGTTTCCTGTGCTTTCTCTGAGCAGTTGAAGGGTCCCTTCTTAGTGAGGTATGTTAGAGGTGTTGTTAACTGTGAGAACCCCTTAACAAACTTCCTATAATAGGTGTAGATGTCAAGGAAGCTTTTCAGTTTTGTTACGTTCTTTCAAGTGGGTCACTCAATGATTGCCTGGATTTTCTCCTAGTGGACCTGAACCCCATTATGCCCAATCACATGTCCTAAGTAGAGCATCTTTGTCATGCCAAACTCACACTTGGACACCTTTGCATAGAGCTCATGTTCCTCCAAAATCCCCAAAACCTTGTCCAAGTGTATCAGATGGTCCTCCCAAGTCTTTTTGTAGACCAATATATCATCAAAGAAGACCAACAAGTATTTCCGCAACTATTTATTAAACACATGGTTCATGCATGACTAGAAAGTTGTGGGAGCGTTGGTCAGCCCAAATGGCATGACTAGCAACTCGTAGTACCCATAATGGCACCTAAAAGTTTTTTTCCAGATGTCCTACTCTCAAACTCGAATCTAGCGATAGCCTGAATGAAGATCAATCTTCGAAAAGTATTTGGCTCCCATTTGCTCATCCATCAATTCATCTATCCTGGGGATAGGATACTAATTTTTAATCATCCACTTGTTAAGAGCCTAGTAGTCAATACAAATTCGTAAGGTACCGTCCTTCTTCTTAGCCATGACTACTAAAGAAGCAAAAGGACTGGAGCTACGTCTAATGTGACCCAACATCAACAACTCCTTGATGGCCTTCTCAATTTCGTTTTTGTAAACCTTGGGATGTCGGTAGGGGTTTGTAATGATCACATGTACACCCTCCTCCAATTCTATAACATGCCCAAAAACCCTTGTATGGCGGTCTACCTAGAGAAATGTCAAAAACAACTTTTTGGTGTTTACGAAGCAATACCTGAATGTCGTCGAGATGTTGTCGTGGCTGGTTTGGTTGGTTGTTATCTGTAATAAGGCACTCAACCACCCACTTAATATCGCCCTACCTCAATATTGCTTCCATGTTGTTGGATGATACTGGTCTCAGTGGGTATTGATGCATGGCCCTCAAAACTACCCTTCTACCATCTACTGGATATTTGAATTCTATCTCCATGTTTCGTTGATCCGTAGTATACTTCCCGATGTAGTAGAGCCACTAACAACCTAACACCACACTAGTGTCTGGCACATCCACCAAGAAGAAGTCCTCAGTCGCTATGTAGTTCCCCATAGTTAGCTGCAGTTTGTGGATGTATCTATTGCAATCCATTTGATGGTTACCAGGTATGACGACTAAAAACCATCAAACTACTCAGTAGGAATCCCTCTCTATTCTACCATAGTCGATGTTGTAATGTTTCTCTAAGGCAGTTCTTGGTTGCGAAACTGTGATGACGAACCAACTCAACCAACTTTAGGTTCAAGTTATCCCTCGAACCAAAGGGGGCTCCCTCAAGTGTTACGAGGCTTTCTGTTGTTCACTGTCACTGGACAGCAGCCTATGAAGCACAATGGCTAGTTCTAGGGGTTGTTTTATAGCGTGGTGGCTTCGGGTTTCCAACCCCTGCTCAACAAATAAAGCCCTCTCTTAAAGAAGGCTTATCAAAGTGTCAGCGTTCAGCTATGACAGAATAACATAGCTTGGAAGAGTTAGATAGAAGATCTAGAAAGGAAATTAGGCAGCATAATCATTCATATTGAACCCTTAGGCTAACTAATAAGATTAGAAAGCATGAAGAGACACTCTCAACAGCTAAACAAAATACATACAGGAAGTGTTTAGATAGCTACAATCTTGTGATGTTGAGGGATCAACGGTGACACACTGTCACTTTGATTTGATCATTAATGAACATAACTTCCCAGTGGGATATCAGCCTTTCCCAAGTACCTATACAACCTTGATGCATGCAGAAATAAGATATGTAATCACAGGAAAAGACATACATATAAAACAAATTTTGTCATTAACTGGAGCCAAAAACCTTTGATTAAATTCTGAAGTTACAGGCTTTACAAAAATCTGAGGGTTTTGGCATCAAAAGCCAAACCCTTTTACATTACAAATCAAACAATGTATAGGAAAACATAATCCTGAACTCTTACAATTTTCCTGGAAGAAAATCCTAAACAAGAAACTAAAAATAAATAATATTTCTAATTTGTTGCAGGAAACTTGGAACTGCTGGAAAATCCTCTGCCTTCAATTCTGGGAATTGGTTTATTGATGTTGATTTTCCAGCTTGAAATCTGTAGTTGATCCTTTGACTGTTGATCTTCCTCCCTAAAAACCTTAATCTGGTTGAAGTTGTTCCGTAAGAATCCATTAACTGCCCATAAATCTAGTTGCAATTTGCAATAATATGGTTCACTGATCCTTTTTATAGAATTGATTAATCCTGTCTTTTGATAGAAAAAAATGATGATTAAATTTGAGTTAATTATCCTTCAGGTGCTTAACCATTGTAGTAAAATTTGAAAATGATTTGGAAATCATTAATTTTCTACCACTCTTCAGCTTTCAAAAATATCAATTTTAAATATTTGGGAATAAAATATTTTGATAAAAATATTTCCCAAATATTTTTTAACCTGTAAATTCATATTTCTATCCTTCCATAGAAAATAATTCCTGCCTGTGGTTTTTTGAAAAACCATGTCTCCCGTAGAAAACCATGTCTTGTTTTGCCTTGATTTTATACACTTACGAATAAATAAAATTCATAAATATAATCTATAAACCATCAATTGATTTATTCCCCGTGGTCTTGAAATCCCAAAGTTTGGAAAACAATTAAAATTATTTCTATTTTAATCAATCAATTTATTACGATTTTATATGTTAATTACAGTTTTACTGTTAATTACTAATTAAAAAAAAATAGATTAATAATATAAAACCTAAGATTATTCCCAATCCCAATGTAATAATCCACCAATGTGTTTAAAATAATCACCTGTTAAAAAAATTGTTGGGGGAGGGGTGTGTCTACCTACCAACATTTAAGGAAGGGGAGAGGTTCCTCAATTTTACCACCCAGTTTTACTGAATATTACATGGCATCCTTTATGAATTGTGGAGGCCCCCCTCTATGGTTTTCAAAACAACTAGGGGGAGTCCGCAATCAGCTTTTTGTTGCACAAGTTTTAACAAAAATACTATTTTAATCCCCCATAAATTTTAGTTGGCTATAGAAAAATTAGTGAGCAAGGTCTTTTTAATTTTGACTTTTACTTTTGTTTTTACTTCTTTTTTTTAATGATATTTTTATTTAATTGACTTTTAATTCTAAATCTAATTACTATAACCCTAATCAATTTCTTAACTTTAATTAATATTAATCATTCTAATATATATATATATATATATATATATATATATATATATATATGATTTTTTTTTCCAAATTTATTTTTATTTTTATTTGGAACCTTTTTGATAAGCTACATCACTTTGTGGTAAGATACATCGCATTGTGGTAAGCTGCATTGCTCTGAGGTAAGGCGTGGTTACATATATTTCTGTGGTAAGGCTCAATTCTATACAGTGGCCTGATCAATGTTAAGGCATACATTACAATATATAATTGGTCGTTTATTTCATGCCATCAGCAGCATCGCTCGTATATTATACTTCTATGGCATCAAATTACATTGACGTGACATTGGCATCATTTATATACAATGGGAATGTTCAGAATTCATATATAGTAATATCGTTTATATACAATGGCATCGTATTGCATGTGACTCTCCTTCAATGTTGTTGTGGCTCACATAACTATACCATATTTCCATGTGGCTTGTATCTTTTAGTTTTAACTATATACCTTGTGATAGAATACTTTGTGGCTTGCCTGAGCAGTATCTTGAGACTTTGATTTAGATATCTTGAACCTTGAATTTATACAAGACTCTTGATAACAGTGATAACAATACAGCAGTGACCTTGTTGACCTTGATGGATGATACTGACTTACATGACTTTGACTTTAAGATGTGACAGTGTTCTTCAGAGATCTGTATAGATATATGATAGTGACTTTGAAGTATATTGCAGTAACCTCACTATATATGACAGAGATCTATGTGTACATGACAATGACCCTAAGATATCAAGTGATCTTTGGTGTTTGGCAGCTATAATCTGATCTATGTCCTCTATGATAATGATATGGCAATATGGAAACATATGTGATAGTTTCTTCTGTTGATCTTTCTTGTTTCGTTGTTTATTGTTGTCTACATAATTGCTAA
Source organism: Pinus albicaulis (assembly GCA_034641835.2). Classification (NCBI taxonomy): domain Eukaryota; kingdom Viridiplantae; phylum Streptophyta; class Pinopsida; order Pinales; family Pinaceae; genus Pinus; species Pinus albicaulis. The sequence continues at coordinate 612,253,812 of CM076578.1, read as the reverse complement.
TGTTGTTAATGATATTATGGGGTGAATATAATAAATGTTTAAAATGTTTAAAATGCAATTATCTTCAGCAAATAAACAATCTAGCCCTATAAAAATTTAACATGGTCTCAAAGTTGGGCTGAAGAAAAGCCATTGAAGATCACCCCTGTGAAGACACCCATGGATCAAGTAGAGTGAGAGAAATGAAGATGGCAAAGACCTAAAAGAATCCTAGGGTTTGAAAGAAACCCTAGGAAAGCTTTGTTCTTATAAGAGAAGGTTAAGGTTTGGAAGAAACTCTTGAAGTGGCCCTTGATATGGCCTAGATTCTACAGCATTTAAACCCTAGTATGATTCAGAATTATTCTTGATATGATATGCAATTTAGTAATTCAAATTCAGAGAAACCCTAGACTGAAACTACCTGAGATGACATGATCGGTGAGAAGCCCATGATAGATTCAAAGAAACTCTAGGAGAAGAGTATGTTGCAGTTTCAGTGGTCATTGTATACATTGATGGTTGGTATTGGATACCGATGAACGAAGATAAAGGATACAGGTGGTGCTCAAGAAGATGCATTTGTTCCCGTCAATGGCATATGGTTGATGGACAGTGGTGACTCATGGAGGCCAGATCAAGAGGGAGCTATCAGCTTCTTTCAAACCTCATTAAAGATAAGTATTTTTTCAAGGATTATGTTACAACACTGCCCTTGTTTAGATTTTTCATTTTTGGACTATTGTTTATTCCTCCTGCACAACTATTTGAATACTTCTTGTACTAATGTCTTGGATAAGGAAAGTTGATCCTTCTTAAAGATCACCATGATGTGGAGCAGTGCAGGAAGGGTTAGCACTCAGAGGGAGCTGAGAGACTCCTACAATCTATATTAAAGTTAAGTAATTTCTAGACTTATGTCATCTTTTTGTGTCACTATTCTTGTTAATTTATTCTTTTCGATTATTGGTGATTCTTCCTGCATGAGTATTTTATTTATTTCACTAACTTCTTGTATGAGGATGTAATCCATCTTGGGGATCATCAAATTGAAAAATAATGCAGGAAGGGTTAGCTCCAAGATGGAGTTGGTGCAAGAAAATGAAGGAGCCACTCTTACATCTAAGAGAACAAAGATACTCCTACCTCATCACTAGGTACGCTTTCATTATGTTTATTTACTTGGCCATTATTGCTCTTGTTCTAGGATCATAGGTACATCTGATGAATGTGAGGATCAAGCCATCTATATCAAAGATTGAGGATGATGTAGAGCCACCCATGACTTATGAAATGGACAAGAGCTAAAGATATCAGAGGAAGGATTGTAGACTGACTAGTTGATAGAAGAAGCTTCCTATTAAGAGGGAGTAGATTAAGGGCAATAGTATGATATGATGCTAAGAGCTATTTGTCCTTCCTGCAAGGATTATTCTTGATATCAGAAATTTAGCAGTGTTTGATGCTTCCGTGATATGGTCCAAGCTATGATAAGAAATAAGCTCTCAGAGAAAGGAGGCTACCCTACCTCTTACTGCCTGATGCCTTAGATGAATGTGAAGTGAGCTTCCTCTGTGATATATTTAAGGAAGAAGAATATTTGGAGGACATTGAGGCACATGAATAGAAGACTTATGATTGTGGATTGAAGAAGGCACCATATGAATTCTAGCAAGTCCCCTGGGCTTGGCATGTATAAAATGATGGACATCTCATGCGACCTTTGATCTCCCTTCATGACTGAAGGTATGTCTTTGATAATTGGTTTTATAAGCTGACAATTGAATTCTGGCAAGATCAAAATCATCTCAGTACTCAGTGCCAGAGAGAGTTGACCCAACCCAAGATGATTTCACTGCCTAAGATTAGAAGTGTAACAAAAGGAAGATGAGGACTTCCTTTCAAAGGAAAATTGCTGGCAGAAATTTGCCATGATGGTTTACACTGAAGCAGTTGAGAGAGCCTCCTCTTCAAATATAGTTTTGATGAATTCCCATGATGAGTTGACAATTAGATGAATCCTTGATTTGCATTATGTTCCTTGAGTCGTAATATGTATATTGGAAAGTTGGTAATTTATGATCTGAGACCCATTGTCGGATACTTGAGACTATATGGATATGTTGATGATGTTCAGCACATCTGAGAGCTACCTTAGGTTTGCCATGATTTCCTCGATGAGACAGGTACTGAAATGTATTGCTTTGAGTGGCAGTATGCATTGCTGCTAGCATGACTGGCTGTGAGTTAGTATAATTGAGAAATCTCTTTGGAGAATTGTTTGAGCATATGTTGGGCACAACTATGATATACTATGACATATTGTGGGATCTGACACAGAATCTTGTGTTCCATGACGAGGCCGAGCACATTGAAATGAGATATCACTATATCCGGGATACGGTGCAGAGAGTGTTGATTTTTTTAGCATCAAAAAGTGATCTAAGTCTCATATTTGGTGATTTGTAATTGTTGTTGTTCGCATCTTTGCTGGAGCTCCGAGTGAAGCCCTTCTGTTTGCTATGCTGGTCTCTGAATTAAATGGTAAAGTTGGGTTGTTCCCCATGTCTCCATGCCCTCAGAATTAAAGTTTCCCTGATCTGGCCGTCATGCTTGAAGTGGTTGTCCGCTGGCGATAGATTTTGTTGATTGTGCCTGCAGTGATTGTGGTGGCGTTTGTTGCGGCAGACGGTTACTAGAGTCGGCCATATTTAGATCGGGTGACGTTTCTTGGGTTGTCTGATTAGCCTGCTGGAGTGGATTCTGCTCGAGGAGCGAAGCACCTGTTTCTTCCATCAAATGCTCTATCTGATTTAAAATCTTTGTGAACGTAGCATATTCAACCAAGGTTTGGCTAACGAGGGGTACTTCTGGTGTACCCAAGTTAACCTCCGCCTCGGGGTCCTCATTTGGTCTTCCTCTGACAATTGGGTCTGATACGGTGGCTGATGAAGTGGAGGGCGTGGTAATGGGTGGTTCCTGAACGATGGATGAGGCAAGGGCCAATGTTTGGTGAATGTGAGGTGGAGATATACGAATATTTAAGAAATCAAGGGGGTTAAAGGGTGGTAGCCCCCTGGTCACCTGGGGCTCCACAACAGGCTCTTCCCTGATTAGTACTCCTAGACTCAAAGGTCGCGGCTAATCATCCCCGGTGAGATCAACCACTATATTAGATACTGGGATCTTGGCCTTCTTTGCTTTTGGTGCCGCTACTGGGGGTTTCCCAGCTTTAGTCTTTCGGACCAGCGCTGTAGTCGCTGGGGCCGGTGGGCTAAACAGAATGTTGAATATTGGTGCTATTAGGGAGGCTGTGGCGGAAGATGGTCTGGAGTGAGATGCCTGAAACTCTGAAAACAAAGGAAATGCAGTGGAATCACTTGTTAACACCTGAACTACTTTATTAAAATTTTGTACCTTTGTGTTTAACTGCTCAATGATCGGGGATAGCTGCAACTGTGCCATCCTAGTCACCGTCTGCTCTGAAGACTCTCCTGGCAGTGGGTTTGGCAGCATCCCATCGAAGATATAGGTGTAGACTCCACTTCTAACCTCCATCGCTACTCCTGGCCACGAACTAACTTCTGTGTGGAAGGTTGTTTCATCAATTTGGAACTTTAATGGCCTCATTTTGAAAGTAGACTCTGGTACGCATGTTGGCCTGATAAAGGTTTGCTTGTGGGTAACTCCAAACTATATCTGCGCGCTATAACCATCCAGCAGACTCCTTGCGACTCTTTGTTGACTCATCACGACATCAACCATTTGGCTGTACCATATCCTAAAGCTTCTGCTTTACTTCCTTCGTGCTAGGATCCCCGGATACCTTCCGAGGCACGAACTTCATTGCCAATGGTTGTCCTGTTGCTATCTCCACAAGTACTCGAATGCCTAGAAACGTCCATTTCCACATTGCTAGTGCCATAATTAGATATACGTAAATGAATATGGTTGCCCTCTTGTAGTTGTCCTCACAAGCTTCGAACAACTCATTCAACAAAAATGAGCACCAGTTCAGTTGTGCCCCCTGGACACAATGCTCCACAGCCGAAATTGTATCCAGCATGCATTCTCCTTTTGTATAGTGCCTCATCATTTTACTTGCAATTAAGTAACAGGCGAACTTGAACTTTGGCTTGTTGATCAAGTCGATTTTGGCTCCTTTCACCCCTCCCCCCCCCTCTTAGTGTTGTACTTTGTGTAGTAGTCGTTATCCCCGGTCTTCTTCGCCCTCTTGGATACAGTCTAAAAAGCTGCTGAGACATCCCTTCCTCCCATTGACAGTCCAGTTAATCTGTGGATGTCCTCCGCATGAATTGGGATTTCTTTCCCTGGCCATAGCGAACCATTATGAATTCAGCGCAACAAGAACTTGGTGCACAACATTGCAGCGCCTATAACACCGAACACCGGGAGATCTCTTAAGTTCAATATGGTAGACTGTTGAATGCCCCGGAACTCTGGTAGGATTCTCGCCACTTGCTGCCCTGCTCCTGTGGCATAATTCTCCATATATGCTTGTCTCTTTGTTGCTAGAAACTCGAAAGAGTCCGTGAGGTCGGTGTCGATCAATGAGGCACTGTCGTATTTCCCCACTAATGATTCCATCTTTTGAACTCCGTTATCGAGCTCTCGCTCTACAAATGTTGGCATTGCTCTTGTCATTCTGGCTCTTCTCTGATACACCTGTAGAACAACTCCTTCTCTTTTCTGTTGAATTCCTTCTTCGGCGTGCCTTCTCTGATCTTCTTCTGGTTCTGCTTCTCTTGCTTCCTTGGATGTTTCTGGTTCTAACTCAGATTTTCCCGGCATTCTCGCACTTGTTTGCATGCGGGTTATGTAATTAACCAGCACGGGTGAGGTTGATGAGACCCCATAACTAATCAATTTCCCCCTGGCCTCATCCGTGGCTACAATCGCGTGATTAGTTACTGGCTGAGGTGGGTTTTGACAATGTTGACTGTGGCTTCGGGATTTGGGCAGATGCGACGGTTGGTGGTTATGCCTTATTATGGAAAATTTATTACGGTATGGGTGATGCTAATTATGGCAATTATTTCCAAATCTTGGTAATCCTACGAACTAACACGGGTACTATGCGTAATGATGATAGGCTGACGTTCGACACACTTTTCTATCTGACGTGGATGACACGTTGGACACTACCCTTCCCCGACCACAACTGGTTGCGTTGCGGTCCCCGCAACACAACGGTACCTATTTTTCTACTTTTTCTAAAGTGGAAATCCTATCTATGCTCTTCTTGGGTGCGAGAGAGTTATTGATACTATTCTACCCTATTGAATCCTCTCGGTTGCGAGAGTTATTGCAATTGGAAATGAGTGACTTACTCTTGATAGGTCTTCAAGCGTGCGCCGTTCACCCATTCTTGTAGAACTTGGCCGTCCAGTTGTGCTAATCGAACTTCTCCTAAATCTTTGATTTATATCACGTAAAATGGCCCTAGCCAATGCATCTGCAGTTTCCCTGGGAACTTTTGGTACTTACTGTCGTAGAGTAGAACTTTTCCTCCGACCTGAAAAGTCTTGCGCTTTACGTGCCGGTCATGCCAAGCTTTTTGTCTATCCTTCTGTACCATTTGGTAAAATTCTGCCAAAAATCGTTCTTCCTCGAGGCCTTGTAATTCCTGCAGTCGTTCCTTTAGCGACTCCTCTTATGATAGTTGGAGTGACGTTGCAACTAGGAGGCTGGGTATTATGAATTTTGCTAGCACTACTGCTTCTCTCCTGTATAGTAGCTGGAATGGTGTTTGGTTGTTTAGTCGCTTTACCATTGTTCGGTATGCCCATAAAGTTGCTGGTATCCGCTCATCCCAGTCATCTCGTTGCACATTGCATATTTTTGTTAGGCCCTTCTCCAGTATTTTGTTGAATGCTTCCACCGCACCGTTGGCTTGCGGGTGATACGGACTGCTTTTGTGATGCTGTATCATGAAGCTTTCTAGCAGAGATTTAATGGTGTCATTGATGAAGTGTGTACCCTGGTCGTTGGTCAGGCTCTTTGGACAACCGAATCGACTGATTATGTTTTCAAATATAAATCTGGCAGCAGTCCCTATCATGCAGTTCTTTACTGGCAATGCTTCTGCCCACCTCGTCAAATAGTTTGTCGCTGTTATTATGTACCTTGCCTGCGAATGTCTTGCAGCCGGTGTAATTGGTCCTACAAAATCGACTACCCATTTTTCAAATGGCTGCAGTACTTTTATCGGATGAAGTGGAAGTTCATCTCTGTGGGATGGTCGTCTCGTCCGCTGACATATATCACATTTCTTAATAAATGCTTTGCTATCCATATGTACTGTCGGCCACCACAACCCTGCTTGTAGTACCTTTCTTGCCGTCGATTTTGCTCCCACGTGTCCTCCCGCAACCCCACTATGGCATTCCCATAGTACCGCTTCCCATTCGTGGTCCATGACACATCTCCGAAGAATATGGTCCAGTCCCATCTTATATAGGTGTCCTGCTATGAGCTAATACTCTGCAGCTCGAACTACCAGGTGTCTTTTTTGGACTGATGTATATTCTTGTGGACACTGCCCTGTCGTGAGGTAGGTTGCTATTTGGTCCAAATATTCTGGGATGGCTTCTACTCTGAAAAGATCAGTGTCTGGTAACTGATCATCTAGAGATCCTCCATTTTCTCCATTCTCTAGCCGAGACAGGTGATCAGGCCCTACGTTCAATCTTTCGGGCTTTACAATCACCTCAAAGGTGAACTCCTGGAAGAGTAGGAGCCACCTACAGATTCTTCCTTCCAAGACCGGTTTGTTTACCAAATATTTCAAAGCTGAGTGGTCTGTGAAAAATTTAAACGTACCTCCCAACAAGTAGTGGAAGAACTTCTGAAGGGAATACACCATTGCCAATGCCTCCCGCTCTGTTGTGGTGTAGTTTCGTTCTGTTGTGGACAATTTCCGAATGGCAAAATATACCGGGTGGTCAACTGAAGTGTCCCCTGGTTGCGCCAAGACTTGTACGCCAGTCTTCCAAAGAATCCAGAAATCGTTTGTGGAAATTCCACTCAGTTCATGTTTTATTAAAATAATTAATTATTTTAATGGGGACCCTAAGTCTAAACTTAGGGAAATTAAATAATTTATGGGTATTAATAAAACAAATTGTGAATCTTCTAGAGAACGAAGATCAAGTCAAGATTTAATCTTAGCCATTGATTAGACTTCTAATATGGGTCATTGATTTATCAAAGAGAAGATTATAAAGGAAGGCTTGAGGGCCATTTGTAAAGCAAGCCAGGCATACACTCAATAACCCAAGGGAAGTAGATTCTTCAGAATTTAGAATTCGATTTCAAAGGGAGAGTTGCAAAGCGGAGGAAGCGGAGGGTCTCAACAGCAGTCAGAGCTCGAGTAAGAAGGACGCAGAAGGGTAGAGGGGCAGCACAGAGGGACAGCGCAGTAGTGACTCAGTCTCACGCAATCTCTACGCAGGGAATCACATAGGGGTGACGCAGTGAAGGCTAGTGAGCCTCTCAGGTATTAGAAATTCTCCGAAGGTCGAGAGAAAAATTATCTCAAGTATTTTCTTGGAAGTTTCTCAATCATTCTGCCAGTCATTCCTTGTAAAGAGATTGTTGTTGAAGATTAATATACAAATCCTCATCTACTCCATCGATTTTCCCACATTGGGGTTTTTCCGGGGACAATTGTCCAAAAATAAATGTGTCGATGTGATTGATTCTTGTGCTTGTATTTCACTGTTCTTTTCTCTATATGTACTTGTGTGATAATTGCAGTAGGATTTATTTCGAAATTTTCTGAAGGGTTTATTGTAAATAACTTATTGTGAAAAATAAGTAGGAGAAATAAATCAGTAACTGCAGTAGTATTTCAGATTTGAAATTTTCACATGGTATCAAAGCGAGGTTGGGTAACAGGATTGGAGATTCTGCAATGGAACGAAGTCATGATGTCACTGGAGCAGCAACTCAAAAGGGTTCATGCAGTCCTCAGGAGAAAGAGAAAAGAATGGAAGGAAGGTTGGATCACGACATCTTTGTATTGGCTTCCAAATTGGAAGAAGAGTTCGCTTGCTTGTCAAGCTCTGCTTCCTCAAAGGTTTGGTATATTGATAATGGAGCTTCTACACATATGACGGGAATATGAAAATGTTTCTCGAGCTACCAAGAAGAACATATGAACTTCAAGATCACCATGGGAAATAAGGCAAAATGTACCCTTGTTGGAAGAGGTACCGTAGTTTTTCAAATTGAAGCAGAGAATAGGCTTCGGGCTACCAATGTGTTGCATGTGCCTAGTTTGTGGATGAACTTACTCTTTGGGTCTCATTTGCAAAAGAAGGGTTATGACGTATACTTGATCGGCAAGAGAGTGTATGTCAAACACCCAAGTTGGAAGAAGAAGGCACAAATCGAAGTTAGGAGCAACAAACTATATAAGTTACAGCTCAAATTTCCAATGGCACTAATAGGCAGCAATGGTGAGAAGGATTTAAATGAGCTATGGCACAGAAGAATGGGGCACTCACACCATGGGGCTCTAAGAATTCTCAAAGAGACCATCACGGGAGTTCCAGAATTGAGCACCAAGCGAGATGATGTTTGTAGAGGATGCGTACTAGGTAAGTACGCCAAGGCAGCTTACCCCAGGAGCAGCAATAGAGCTAAGAGTGTGTTGGGACTAATACACTCAAATATCTGTGGACCTATGTCCACCAGAGCTCTTAGTGGTGTTGAATACTCCATCACCTTCATTGATGACCATTCCAGGAAAACTTGGATCTACTTTCTAAAGACAAAGGATGAGGTCTTTGATCGATTCAAAGAGTTTAAGGCTTTGGTTGAGAATCTGACAAGAAAGAGGATAAAGATATTGCGGTCGGATAATGGTGGAGAATATATTGATAAAGACTTCACAAATTTATGTGCAAGGAAAGGCTTCAGAAGAGGGTGGACCGCTCCATATAATCCGGATCAAAATGGATTTGCAGAGAGGAAGAATAGAACTATTGTTGAAGCAGCGAGGGCGATTTGTATGATCAAGATATGCCCAAATTTCTATGGGCGGAAGCATGCAGTACAATTGTGTATGTTCAAAACAAGATTCCTCACAGGGCACTAGGTAAGTTTACACCAGAGAGTATCTTCACTGGCAAGAAGCCCAAAGTGTACCATTTCAGGATTTTTGGTAGTTTGGCATACTGCCATATACCCGAAGAGAAGAGGAAGAAATAGGATCGAACTGTAGAAAAGGGATATCTAGTGGGATATAGCGAGAATGCTAAGGCATATAGAATCTACATTCCTGGTAGTGGGAAGATTGTAGTACGACGGGATGTGAAGTTCATGGAGGATAGAGCTTTCAAGAAATCCCGAGAGATGCCTTATGAAACGCAGTCAAAAGATGATCCACTGGTCCAGCCACTTCGACCAGCCGAAACCAGCACTAGTGCTTCTCCAGGACAAAACAATCCATGAGTATTACCTCAGGAGGATTCGCAAGAGGAGGAGCAAGAAGATCCACCCGCTACCAAAGGAAGAACGAGCTGGGAATTACGACAAATTCTGAGGGACGCAAAGGAATTTGCCGAAGCTCCTAGAAACGAGAAGAGGCAGTGTAGACAACCTGACAAGTACCAAGCCTTGGTAGCTCAAGTTGGGGAACCCTCTAGTTTCCAGGAGTCAGCTCAGCATCAAGTATGGGTAGATGCAATGGTGGAAGAATATAGTTCCATCATGACTAATGATATCTGGGAAGTGGTTCCTAAGCCTCAAAACAGATGAGTTGTGGGTTTGAGATGGATCTACAAGATCAAATATGCTGCGAATGGCACCGTGGAAAAATATACAGCCAGGTTCGTGGCTAAGGGGTATGCTCAAAATTAGGGGATAGACTATGAAGAAACCTTCGCCCCAGTAGCCAGATATACTTCTATTAGATCCGCAATATCCCTTGCAACGCAGATGGGGTGGGATATTCACCAAATGCACGTCAAGACTGCATTCTTAAATGGGGTGATAGATAGAAGAAGAAGTATATATCGAACAACCAGAGGGCCTTGAGACGCATGAGCAGAAGACTCGTGTATGTAGGCTTAAGAAAGCTTTGTATGGACTTAAGCAAGCACCTAGAGTTTGGAACAATCGAATTGATGGTTACTTATAGAAGATGGGATTCGTCAAGAGTGATGCAGATCCTAATCTCTACCATCTGACAGTATTGAATGAGCCTCTGATAATGGTGTTGTATGTGGATGACCTATTCTTGACAAGTTCATCTAGGCTCATCAAGGATTGCAAGGAGAACCCAGTGGCAGAATTCGACATGAAGGATCTAGGACTGATGCATTATTTTCTGGGGTTGGAAGTTTGGCAACATAAGGGTGAAATGTGTTGAGATTTTGGGATAGCATCAAGTGTGCTCTAACACCGAAACTTTGTGGAGGGGTTGGAACACGAGATCTCCAAGACCCAAAAAGCGTTTGGAGAAATTCCATCTGATGTAAAAGTTATTCTAATAATTAAAATTTTGATGGGGACGCTAAGTCTAACTTAGGGAAATTAGAAAATTAAAATGAATTAAATTACACATGTGATGAAATGTTCTAAGTGACGTGGATCAAGCTTTCTTTTAATCTCAGTCGTCGATTAGAGATTAGATCACGGTTGTTGGTTGCCAATGGCAAAAGTATAAAGGAAAGGCTTGGGGTCAGTTGGAGAACACACACACATTGCAGAAGCACTGAAGCTAAGTCGAATTTCTAGGGCGGGGTTTGCTAAGGAATTCGAAGTGAGTTTGTAGTGCAATGAGGGGCAGAGATTGGCAAGGGATGATCTGATCCGAGGCCAAGAATACAAAAACAGAGAGGCAGCATCGTACCAGAGCAACGCAGAGGCCAGCAGGAGGGACGCAGCGCAGCCAAGCTGACGTAGAGGCCACGCAAAGAGTGACACAGGGGCAACGCGGAGGCCTTCAGAGTGATGCAAGGGCAGCCAGCACTGCGCAGAGGCTGCGTTGGGCTAGAGGGCTGACGCAGAGGCTGGAGAAGTTGTGTTGAGGGTTCTAGTGGGACAGAAAGGGCTAGTTATCTGTAAATCCCAATTGAGGGAGTGATTCAGCCATATTTTCTGTCTCCGAGTGATAAGGTACAGCTGCCGTGTAATTTCTTTGTAGGGAAAACCGTTTGTAGTGCCCAGATTGTTGTATTCAGATTCTACATAATAATAAAACACTCTAGAGTTGTTGCACCAGTTTTCCCGCATTGGGTTTTTCCGAAAACCGTTTGTAGTGCCCAGATTGTTGTATTCAGATTCTACATAATAATAAAACACTCTAGAGTTGTTGCACCAGTTTTCCCGCATTGGGTTTTTCCGAGGACATTTGTCTGAAAAATCTGTGTAATTTTGTTATATGTGCGTGACATTCAGTAAATGATTTGAATATGTGTAGGTTGCAGTTTGTATTTGCTTTAATATTTTTCTGAATACTTCAGTTAAATAACTTGTTAATTAATCAAACAAGTAGGTGAAGTAGATCAAGACACTGCAGTAGAGTTTATGTTTTGAAACTTTCACATGGTATCAGAGCACTGCAGATCAAGCTAAAGATATTTGCTGCAGGTAGGGCAGCTGAAGCAGCAAAGATCCAGAAGAAGGCAGCGCAGCACCAGGAGGGATGCAGACCCTACAAGGGTGACGCAGAATCAATCTGCTCACACAGAGGCTGACACAGCTCTAGAGAGGTGATGCAGAGCCTGTCTGCTCATGCAGAGGCTGACGCAGCACCAGGAGAGGGAAGATGAGCTAGTCCGCTCACGCAGAGGATGACGCAGCACCAAGAGGGTGACGCAATCCGAGTGGAGAGTTGTTGTGCAGTTGCCAAATCCGGAAGTGCAGTTTCTAATCTTCAGAAGTTGTTGGTGTAGCATAGGTTCTGTCGATGCAGAACAATGCCTAGCAAAGGTGACAAAAGCGAGAGGAGAATAATCGCTCAGCAAATTCTCTAGCCAAGGAATCTGAGTTTGATCCAGAGGAGTGATCATAGAGGACTAATTCATCAGAATTGGTGAAGGATTTCCAGGAGAAAAATCATTTGTCAGAGGGAGCACATTCTCTAGAGGGGTTCTTTCGCCAAGAAGCCCAAATCCAGTTCTTTGTTAAGTGTAGCAGCAGCGGAAGGGAGAAGAGTTTGTGGTTCAACAGATTGAACAGAGATGGTTTCTCAAGGACTGAGAGATCAGGATAGGTTGGACGGTGTGTCCAACTTTGTCATCTGGAGGTTCAAAATCCTGACAGTCCTGGATGAGTACAGCATCAAGGACCATGCAGAAAATGTCCTTGTTGGGCCAACTGATGCAGATCCCCTGAAGAAATTCAACGAGAATCAGGTGCGGGTTAAGCGTTTGATCATGGATGGAGTAAAGGATCACGTGGTCCCTCATATTATCAGGAAGAACACGGCAAACGAGATGTGGACAGCATTGAACACGATGTATCAGGGAAGCCTCGACTAGAGGAAGATGCTTCTGGAGAATAAGATGTGGTTGTTCCAGATGTAGAAGGGAGAGGAAATCGATCCCTTCCTCTTTAGACTACAGACTATCCGAGACCATCTGATTGCTATGGGGTCAACTCTGGATGAAGGGCACATGATGAGGACTGCCCTAAATGCAGTCACCGATGAATGGGGGACATTTTTCGAAAGTATCTTGAGCAGAGCAACTCTACAATCTTGGGTGGACATGCAGGCAATCCTCCGTTAGGAGGATAACCAAGAAGCAAATCAGCAACAGTGGAGTCAAAGTAAAGAAAGAGGAGGAGGAGGATGCAGCCCTTGCATCTAAGGGACAGAGGCAGCAAGGGAAGAAGAAGAAGGACCTCTCCAAGGTCCATTGCTTCAAGTGTGGTGAACTTGGACACTTCGCCGACACTTTTCCTAAGTGGAAGGACAAGGAAGCATCTGATTCCAAGGCAACAGCAGCAAAAGGGGAGGATGGCAGCGACGATGATGTAGCCATGAGTGCTCATGAACCGAGGAAGTGTGGAGATATTGATCTGTAGAGAAAATACAGATGTTAGCGGGATCCTTGAGGTGCCCAAACTCTTGGATCACATACGAGTTACGGGAGCCTTAAGACAGTAGCAAGATGATTAGAGCAGTGGGTGCAGAAGATCATGGAGAAGCGAAGGCAGAGCTAGGACGTTGAAGTCTGGAGCAGTGCAAAGGAGAGACAGCAGCAACGTGGAAGCAGCAGCGCAGAGGCTGATGGGATTTCAGCAGCGTAGAGGCTGATGGGATTACACAGTGCAGTGCAGCAGACAGCACAGTGCTTCAGAGAGACAGCACAGAGCAGCAGCAAAGGATGTTTCAGTGATGAGATGTAGCCCAACTGACTTGTCTGTCAGTGATTGGGTGATGGTCCTTCAGTTGCTTACTTCTCAGCAACTGAGTTGCAGTGCAGCAGTTAGTAGTGGCAGTGCTATGGGCAGCATGATGCAACATTTGAGAGGGAGTTGCAGTATTGATGTAGCAGTGTCCGTGGCAGTGACATGGGCAGCAGTACAGAGAGCATCAACACAGTGGATGGAGGGTAGCAGGCCAAGCATCAGCGGTGCAGAGACCGATGTCAAGATCAGAGTAATGCTTCAGTGTGGAAGTACTGCTAGAGCACACCCGATTCCAGTGGGCCAGAAAGGGCTCGTTATCTGTAAATCTCGATTGAGGGTATGATTCAGCCATATTTTCTGTCTCCGAGTGATAAGGTACAACTATCGTGTAATTTCTCTGTAGAGCAAACCATTTCTGGTGCCAAGATCGTATTCAAATTCTGCAGAATAATAAAACCCTCTAGGGTTGCTGCACCGGTTTTCCCGCATTGGGTTTTTCCAGGGACATTTGTCCAAAAAATCTGTGTAATTTTGTCATATGTGCGTGATATTCAGTAAATGATCTGTATATGTGTAGGCTACAGTTTGCATTTGCTTTAATATTTTTATGAATACTTCAGTTAAATAACTTGTTAAGTAATCAAACAAGTACGTGAAGTAGATCAAGACACTGCAGTAAGGTTTATGTTTTGAAACTTTCACAAAATCTTCCTTGGTCAAGGGAGATATGCTACAGAAATTCTGAAGAGGTTCTGGATGAAGGATTGTAGACCCATGGCTACTCCAATGATCACCAACTGGAAGAAGATTGAAGCGTTCGAAGATGATGAGGCTGATCCTACCTTGTACAAACAGCGCATAGGGTCCCTGATGTATCTGGTCAACACTAGGCCAGACATCTGTTACGCTGTCAACACCCTTAGTCAGTTCATGGTGGAACCAAGGAGGGCACATTGGGCAACAGCCAAGCATGTTCTTAGATACATACGAGGAACAGTCGAACATGGATTAAGATACACCAGAGGCAATGACATCAGACTGAGTGGGTTCACTGACGCGGATTAGGCTGGAAGTTCAGTAGATCGAAAAAGTACAAGTGGGTATTGTTTCAACATTGGATCAGGGATGACTTCCTGGTGCAGTAGGAAGCAAAAGTCCGTAGCTTTGAGCTCAGCTGAGGCGGAATATATAGCAGCCAGCACAACTTCGTGTGACGCCATATGGCTTAGGAATTTGCTTGTGAATCTACTCAAGAAAAAGATGGAAGCGACCAGCATTCTATGTGATAATCACAGTTGCATCAAGCTCTCCGAGAATCCTGTGTTTCATGATCGATCGAAACACATTGACATCATGTGTCATTTTATCAGAGACTGTTCCAGCGAGGAGTTGTACAGTTGCAATACACTCCGACAGGAGAATAGGTGGCAGACATCCTTACTAAGGCTCTGGGAAGAACAAAGTTTGTTTATTTCAGAGAGAAGATGGGGATTATCAAGAATCTGTTTCAGCAGCAAGAATGGACAAGTGCAGAATTTGAGAGGGAGCTGCAGTACAGATGAGGCAGTGACAATGGCAGTGTCATGGGCAGCAGCGCAGCAGATGAGGGGCAGCAGCCAAGCATCAGTAGCACAGAGGATGTTTCAAAAGTCAGAGCAATATGCACCAGGCAAATTGCTAGAACACTTTCCTCGCTAAGAGGGAGTGTTGATTTTTGTAGCATCAGAAAGTGATCTAAGTCTCATATTTGGTGAAGAGGCTTGGACACCAGTATTCCAAAGAACTCAAAAACCGTTTGTGGAAATTCCACTCAGTTCATGTTTTATTAAAATAATTAATTATTTTACTAG
The DNA here is from genome assembly GCA_034641835.2 of Pinus albicaulis. Classification (NCBI taxonomy): domain Eukaryota; kingdom Viridiplantae; phylum Streptophyta; class Pinopsida; order Pinales; family Pinaceae; genus Pinus; species Pinus albicaulis. Next base: position 612,238,594 of record CM076578.1, on the reverse strand, counting down.
GGACCCTAACTCTAAACTTAGCGAAATTAAATAATTAATGGGTATTAATAAAACAGAGTGTGAATCTTCTAGAGAACAAAAATCAAGTCAAGATTTAATCTTAGCCATTGATTCGACATCTAATCTGGGTCATTGATTTATCAAAGAGAAGATTATAAAGGAAGGCTTGAGGGCCATTTGGAAAGCAAGTCGGGCACACACTCAGTGACTCGAGGGAAGTCGATTCTTCAGAATTTAGAATTCAATTTCAAAGGGAGAGTTGCAGGGCAGAGGAAGTAGAGGGTCTCAACAGCAATCAGGGCTTGAGGAAGGAGGACGCAGAAGGGTAGAGGGGCAGCATAGAGGGGCAGCACAAAGGGACAACATAGTAGTGACGCAGTCTCTGCGCAGGGAATCACGCAGGGGTGACGCAGTGAAGGCTAGTGAGCCTCTCAGGTGTAAGAAATTCTCTAGAGGTAGGGAGAAAAATTATCTCAGGTGTTTTCTTGGAAGTTTCGCAATCATTCTGCCAGTCATTCCTTGTAAAGAAATTGTTGCTAAAGATTAATATACAAACCCTCATATGTTGCACCAGTTCTCCCACATTGGGTTTTTCCGGGGACAATTGTCCAAAAATAACTGTGTCAATGTGATTGATTCTTGTGCTTGTATTTCACTGTTCTTTTCTCTATATGTATTTGTGTAATAGCTACAGTAGAATTTATTTCGAAATTTACTGAAGGGTTTATTGTAAATAACTTATTGTGAAAATAAGTAGGAGAAATAAATCAGTAACTGCAGTAGTATTTTAGATTTGAAATTTTCAGAGACAGGAGCTATGAGACTCCATCACATTTTGATTGATGAATAGGCAGACAATTGGATCCTTCTATTGCAGCATGTAAGCTTGTGGCTAACCCAATATTCTCTAGATGTCATGCACTATGGCCAGGACTAACAGCCATAAGCCTAGTGAAGGCACTGATGAGAGGGAAGGGTCACAGTTGATCCAAGGCACTAAGTTATGCTCTTCCCCCCTGTTTGAGCTCACGGGGAGAGGAACTGAGTTGGAGAGCTCTTGGGTTTGAGGGAACTCTGGACAATAAGATAGGGTGTGATCCTTAACCTTGCAGTAAGTAGATCTCACCTATTGTCACTGTAGGGCGTGTGTGTGATCCTTGTCATTTATGACAAGTGGGTATTTCCCCCTACCATTAAGTTTGGGATTTGGCAAAGTATACCCCAATTGGCATCCTACCCACAAGTTGGGCTTGTTGGGATTGTTTCTCCCCATCTGGCCAATGGGTTCAGGTGGCTTGAGATAGGTTGCAATCCTTACCATTTATGGTGAGTAGTATCTCGCTCAAGTGAAGAGATGCAAGTGTTCTACAAGTTGACTCTCGAGGGTCTAGTTGGGAAGATCAAAGGACAATAGGATAGATTGTGATCCTTAAGTAGATCCCACCTATTATCATTAGACGATAGGATAGAGTGTGATCCTTAAGTCGATCTTGCTTATTGTCACAGGCCAATAGGATAGAGTGTGATCCTTACCCTTGTGGTAAGTGCATCTCGCCTATTGTTTGTGGATATATGGTGGAAGTCAGAGCTCCCATGTGAAGATTCTTCTTCTTTAGATTGAGACATCATTGTTCAAAAGGAATCAAGTTGAGACAAGATGTGATGAGATGGAATCTTGTTGATATAGTTGAGAATCGAGATGGAGGTCATGTAATTTGACTTGGAGATTAGTAGGGTTTTGAGGATTGATCTCACCTACCTATGATTGTGCAGTATTTTTCTCCTATATGACAAGATGAGACGTAAGATGATGCAAATGCTTGCCTTCTTATATTGTGAAATGCACATCCGAGATGAGCATTGTGATGAAAATGGAAATTCCTCCCTAGCTAAGAGGGAGTGTTGAAATTTGGGCAACTATGGGACGAATTTCCCATAGCCCTAAAAGAAGCCTATCATGACCAACTATAATGGTCAAAAATATATTATTATTTAATGGAAAATTTATTTGGGCAAATAATTTCAAAGGGGTTTGTCAATTATATCTAAGTAATATTTGAATTTGAATTTCCCTCTACAAATCGGTTTCATATTGCTTATGTCGGCTTGCTCCAAGGGTCGGGTCTCTCCATATGAAAATCATTTATAAATAGCACATCCATATGCCTTATTCAATCACATAAGGGACTCGCATACATATCTCTTTGATTTGTATGAAAAATATTCAGTTCTTTGATCTACGTTTGTGGCTTAATTCAAAGATTCGTATGGCACATTATCTTCTGAGGTTCGTATAGCAAGCCATCCTCTGTGGTCCGTATGTCATGACGTCCTCTGTGGCATCGTGACTTGCTCTACAGCCCTGTGGCATCGCAAGGATTTGCAAAAGCTCAAATATCTAACTCTGTGGCATCATGGCTCTCATACTCTACTACATTACGGTGATCGCTTTGGCTCCTATAGATCACATTGCTCTATTTTTTTGAATTTCTTCTCTAACGCCCACATCAGGTTTTCTATGGCAGGCTGTATTATCTGTGGGACACAATTTTTACAGTGGCTCATTTTTGTTCGTATAGTGCTCAATAACATTTACGCACTTCTTACACTGTGGCATCAGTGACATATACGCACAGTGCATGGTCACATTTCAGCGGTTGCATATATAGTGGTCTGCATCGCTTTGTGATAAGCTACATCGCTTTGTGGTAAGATACATCACTTTGTGATAAGCTACATCGCTTTGCGGTAAGATACATCGCTCTGTGGTGAGCCGTGTTGCTTTGAGGTAAGGTGTGGTTACATCTATAGTGGTATGCATCGCTCTGTGGTGAGGCTCAATTATATACAGTGGCCTGATCGATGTTGGAGTATACATTACAATATATAATGGATCGTTTATTTTTTGCCATCAGCAGCATCGCTCCTATATTATACTTCTATGGCATCAAATTATGATGATGTGGCATTGTTCATCATTCATATATAGTAATAGTGTTTATATGTAGTGGCATCGTATTGCATATGACTCGCCTTTAATGTTGTGTTGGCTCACATAACTATACTATATTTCCATGTGGCTTGCATCTTTTAACTATATACCTTGTGACAGGATACTTTGTAGCTTGCTTAAGCAGTATCTTGAGACATTGATTTAGATATCTTGGTCCTTGAATGTATACAAGGATAACGACACAACAGTGACCTTGTTGACCTTGATAGATGATATTCTTATATGACTGTGACTTTAAGATGTGACATTGTTCTTCAGAGATCTATATGGATATACAACAGTGACTTTGAAGTATATTGCAGTAACCTCACTATATATGTGCACATGACAGTGACCCTGAGATATCAAGTGAACTTTGGTGTTTGGCAGCGACAATCTGATCTATGTCCTTTATGATAATGATATGACAGTATGGATGACAGATGTGACAGTTTCTCTATGGCAGAAGTAATCTAGTATATGGCAGTAATGTGTTAGCAGCTCTCTTGGACTCATTTTGTTCAATTCACAAACGAAGTTGTGAACTGACTTGGGTTGGCCCTAGGAGGCCAGATGTGATAGATGCATTTTATTATGGATGTACTTTGTATCTCAGCTGAACAATTGATGAATCTAATAGAAGAAGAATCCGGTTGGGTTTTCCCCCTTGTGGGGTTTTGCCTTGGTCTTTGACCTAAATCTTGGTGTCTCTATTGTGCATGCTTTTCTTCTGTTGATCTTTCATGTTTCATTGTTTATTGTTCTCTCTACATAATTGCAAATTGATAATGGTGTTATGGGGTGAATGTAATAAAAGTTTAAAATGCAATTATCTTCAGCAGAGAGCCTCATAAAAATTTAACAGGACAGCAACTCAACCACCAAACTCACACCAAACACAATTATAGCTGGTAACCTTAGGGACTAACCCTGCTTTAACCTTGTGACCTATGGCCTCCCTAATGGCAATGTGCATATATATATATATATATATGGAATGGTTATATACCCCGTCAGGTTTCAAATCTTTCTTGTGACATTTTGCTCTTTATGAGCCAATTGTTGATGCTCTGAGAAATACTTCACCCTTGCTGACAATCTAGAAGGTGGGGCACGTGTTTATATTTATACATAAAATTCTTACAATGAATGTGTTGCACAATGTTGGGAAACAAGTTTGCACTGGATGAGGTGCTTGTTTAAATCAAATCAAAAGTCAACCTGTCAAATTTACCACTTCTATTTACACCTACTATAATGTGAAAAGTATACTCCAAACCAAGTTTTTGCATTGGAGTAATAAATGACGAGGCACTTTGTAATGAATATAAGGATAATATCAATAATAACAGAAGGCAAAACCTGAGGTACACAAACTTTCACCTTCATGACTAGTCGATGCATATAAGTAGACCATCACAAGGCTCATTGTTTCAATAATAAATATCTTATCTCAGTGATTCATTATTCAAATAAATATTACTTTTCCTATATGAATTTCAATTACTTGTCCTTCTTATATTTCCATAAATGAACTCTTGCTCAGTACATTGGTATCAGAGCCAAATCTGATTCCAACCTTTGGCCACACTTTTTATCAACTCCTTTCGGCCACACGTAATTTTTCAAAGTTACCCTAACTACTAAGTTTTTGACCATAGTTGGACTTTCAAAATTTAAATTTCAAAAATTCTACTGAAGAAAACTCTGTTGTGATAAATTAAAGAACCAAAAAGTTCAATCCATTGTCAAATTTTCCAAAGGCCCTTGATGATTGTTGTCTTGTGTTTCTCTTAATTAAATAAATCAGATATAAACGTATTCTATCACAGAAATGAATAATTTTTAACATGCAACAATCACACATACGGCTGAAAAAATGACCAGTGAAAGCAATCAATGAATAACACACATGCATAGCGATTTTCCCCTTCAAGCCAGCTTATCATGCCAATGATCAAAGCTTACAAGGTACCTCCACGGTCTGATGTAACTTAGCAGCTATACGGTAAACAAAAAATACTGCAAAACAAAGAAGTATAACCTGTTGAAATAGAAGTATGTCTTTGTTGAAGAATGAAAGCAATAGCTACTACTGTACAACTGTACGATGCTGTTGTTGTACAAATTCCCTCTTGTTGTTTGCTCAAAGAATGAAAGCAATAGCTACTACTGTACAACTGTATTCTAATAAACCAATTCAACGCTACATATATGCATAGGAAAAAAGTTGACAAAATTCTATGTTCAGCCTAGATGGAATAATTGGGGACCCTCATTTTAAACATGAAGAAGAAAGTTTTGGCACTCTTATAAAAATAAGAGAACATTGCAATAATTTATAATGAATTCATATAAGAAAAGAGAACATTGCAATAATTTATAATGAACTCATGCTTAGAAGTGCCTTTTATTGAAGACCTAAAAGATGTATCAGATTTGATCCTTCAAGATAATCAGAATCCATTATAAAAGATGTGAGATCTCCAGAAAAAACTTGACAAGATTGTAACTAACAAAGATGAAGAAATTTCTCATCTTAAGAATTATGGGCAATGCTTCATTACAAAAATAAAAAAGCTAAAAAATGAAAAGAAGATGTAATAGGAAGAACTAGAACAAATTATCGACAAAGACTCTTTGATCAACAAATAAAAATGACCAATCTAGATGAATTAGGATGTCTAATGACAAATGATAGAGACAAAAACCCTAACAAATCCAAGAATCTACTGATAAAAATTCAATGATCAATAGTAACACAACTGTGTGAAGGAGATATGATACCAAAGGTGAATAAAGGAAATTCTAAATTTATGATAAGGAAAGATCATGTTACAAGGACATATTATGGACATCTAGACCACAAGAGCTAACACTTTCACCAACCAACGCATCCGCATCATTCTAAACAAAGGCAATATTTGACCTGTATATCAAAGACGATCAATTCGAATGCAATTTCGTCTCAAAATAACAAACATTCTTGGAATCACGATACAAAAAGTTCTCTCCAAGAACCCTATAAACACATAATTCCACGAAAGATTGCACTCAGTTATATTGATCTTTAAACAATAAGACAATTATCTTTAGTACTTCAAAAATCATACTACCTTATTTCTTCAACTATGAAAACATCATGAGCAGGGTATCATGTAAAAGCATTACAAGCAAAAACGAATAAGGACAAAGCATCCTTGAACGGAGAAGTAATGTAATGAATATAACGATAAAAATAATGAAAGTCATAAAGCAAGGATCACATTTCTCCTTCATGACTAGTCAATGCCTATAAGCATATCACCTCTAAGTTCATTCTATCAATCTCACCTCTCACTAAATCATTATTCGATTTATAGTATTTGCCCTATATGGATTTCAACTATCTGTCCTCCTTATGTTGGATATTTCTGTAAATGAACTACTGTTCATTACACCTTTTCATGATTATTTATTCTATTTTTACGGAGTAAACAAGGAACTTGTATTTCATGAAGCTTCCACAGTTTGCCAACGAGTTAAATGTAGGCAACTGTGTCTCAATATATTTTGTCAGCGAATTATGCTTTATCTTTTATAGCCTCTCTGTATTTGTAAGCAAAGATCATTTGTGACCTTACTGTTTTGTAACTGAGTACCTATCGCATATTGTCTCAGAAATCAAGAATGACTATTTCCCATGCTTAACCATCTTGAAGGGCACTGTTTTTTGGTGCCCTTCAAGCAGTGGACTACATCTACCTTTCATTTTTTGGAAACTTGGCTCTGCCATTGCTTATACGAAGTGTTGAATTTGTTTGGTACCACTAGAAACTTTCTGACGTTTGAATTGTTTTAGGACGCCGTTGAAATTATCATTTCACAAACAGGGAAATTAAAATTGGATGGTTTCTGGCAAAGGGTAATTAAAGGGGCGCTCAATCCGAGATATTGTTATCACCCCTACCAAGTTTCAAGTCTCTCACTGATTCGCTTGTGCTAATGTTCCCGCTTGCAAAACACAGGTGGGTCACGTGTTAGTCCTGGGCAATTTTGGCAGAATAAATACCTCCACTTGTAGTTGCTAGCTGAAAAAATGCTTCAGGGCAGGGTGTGTCTGTTCAAACCTAAAATAAAGGAGTTGTCGCTTGAACGTCTTAACTGGAAGCTTCGGTTTCTAAGTTTCTACGATAGAAGCATCACAAGCGGTTATAATTGCATGTAAGCTCGAACTATTTGCTTCCAATCTCCCGTGTTACAACCGAATTAGAAAAAGACCCACGCAATGCTATAGTCTCTTCAAGCTATTGCGAGGACCCCGGGTATTAACTGACATTATTAGCCTCCTTGAGCAAAGTTTTGTATAAAAATAAATGGAACTAACCGCAGGAATTCGCTCGGATTGCTCCATTGCTCCTCCTTGCTACAAGCAATGGAGAGAAAAACCCTCAGACAGTCCTATTCCTCTGCTTCCTTCGCGTCTGTACAAAATTAATTTAGCCTTGAGCGTCTCGATGGAACGACGGTGCCCAGCTTGGGATAAAACGAGAGGGAAATTGCAGGTTGTTATGAAAGGGTTTAGTCCGCTGTTCTGTTATAACTGCTATTTTCCCAAAAATTCCCCACATATATATACATAGAACTGAAAAATCACTCGCATGTTCTACTTTCTCCGTGTCACTGTCAATGAAATGAGGTTTTGGTTTAATTTTTAATGTTGTCAAGCTACCTTATATTGGGCAAACCAAGGGTATAGCAACTCATTCTTAGGTTGATGGCAATTTAATATACATACAATTAAAAACACATTCAGTTTTTAAAGATAATATATTTTTATGGGTTTAAGATTAACCAGTGCTAGTATTTGTCATTTAATTTAAATATAAATATAGTTAAATTTAATCATAAATATAGTTAAATTGTGAAAAACTAAAATTGCATATATCTTATTTTGCAACAACAAAATAATTACATTTAGGCAAGAAAATATAATAATTTTTAATGCATTTATTATTATGCCATTCTATTGTGCAGTTTTTCACCGGGACACTGTTCAAAAATTCATTGTCCGCCACCTGTCTTAGTTTAATAATACTTTTTTTGACTCTTGAACCTGGCTTATGTCAGGTTTCCTTCAGGGTTGTTTTGCACCAAAAAATGTGCAAAGGCTAGTTTAATATCTTTTTCTTGATGTAGTTCTAATAATTTTGGATAAGATTGCATTGTGAATTTGATTTATTTCTCAAGTTACCAATTTCATATACCTTGTGTTAAATACATTGTGTATTAATAGTTAGATATTATTTTTTAAGTGTTATATATCCAATTTATAATAGATATAAAATAAATTATCAATTTTCTTTTTATTAAAATATGGAATAATTATATGTTTTAATTATTTTTATTTTATAATTATGGTTAATAATGTTATGATTATTATATTTTAATTAACTATGTTATAGTTGTTATATTTTACTAATATTTATGTTGAATTTTTCTAATTTTTTTAATTTATTTAATAATAAAAACTTATTAATATTGACTTGAGTAAGATAGAACTTGCATTGGATCTTTATGCTTCAAATTTGACTCTCTCCTTAGATCCTTTTAAGATACTTTGATGTGATATGCAAGAGTCTTTTTAAATGTTCAATATGAATATGGGAGATGATCTAGTAATTATGGTTAATGATCTCATGGTTTGTTACGCTATAATTAGTTCACCTTAATGGTGGTTTTTAGTGCTTTTAATTTCTTTAATATGTTTTTATACTTTTTATAATAAATAATATTGTGTGAGAATGTAAGAATTATTAATAATTTCATAATTATGGTCAATTACCTTGTGATTATTATCTTTTAATCAACTATATTATAATTGTTATAGGATTATTATATTTTAATTAACTATATTTAACTATGTTATGGTTTTATGTTTTGCTAATTTATATTAAATTTTTATAGTGATTTTAATTTATGTAATAATAAAAAATTATTAATGTTAATGAGAGACATGGAATTGGATATGCCTTGCATATTCAAAACAAATGGTCTATGCATGTTTTAAATGCAACTCTGATATTTGTCCTTGACATTATTCAATTGAATTGTACAAGTTGAACACTCTTATGTGCACTCAACACCTAAATATATTGCAATCCAATTACACAGTTGTCTTAGTACTCTACAGGTTGGAATCTCTAGTGCATTCAATATGTTTTGAAGTTGGGTTTTCGGTTTCACTGAGCTTTGTTGGCATGAAAATAGTTTAGATATTATTTTTTGGGATTCAATTGTGTTAAGTAAGTCATTCATCTATGATCATTTCCATGAGAGGTCGTCATAACTAACTAATTTCTCATTATTTTTGAATATTCCATTGAGCACTCATTGCATCGGGTGATGCTCACAGGGGTGAAGAAGTGGGATTTGAAACTAGTGAAATGAATCACATAGCGTCAATCGCCACTTCGGGGGCTTACACCCGGTAATTAGGACTTCCCGGGAGTTCACCCATCCCATATCGCCTCTGGCTCAAGTGCACTTAATTGTGGAGTGAACCAGAGGCAATCTGGGATGGGTGACCTCCCAAGAAATCCTAGTTACCGTGTAAAAGCCCCATAAGTGATGATTGACGCTATGTGATTCATTTCACTAGTTTCAATCCCACTTCTTCACCCCTGTGAGCATCACCTAATGAAATGAGTGCTAAGTGGACTATTCAAATATCATGAGAAATTAGTTAGTTATGACTACCTCTCATGGAAATGGTCATATATGAATGACTTACTAACGTGGTTAAATCCCAAAAAATAATATCTAATATAATGCACTGTGAAAACCCCTCAATACTTAAATGAAAATAGTTAATATGAATAGTTTTGTGATCTAGGTAATTGGAACAGTTACTGAGTTTACAAGTAAATTAGAATAATTTTGCGTAATGTTTTGCGATGGCAATCTAGGTAATTGGAACAGTTATGGAGTTTATACGTAAATTGGAATCAGCATGGCTAATTAATAAAAATTAACTTCACTTCACTTCAATGTATAAATTGACATGACATCTACGAAATGATGGAGTAGCGATAAAACTGCATGTTGTCATGAAAGTTTGATTGCACCTCAGTACCAGACTATCATTGCACCATCCGTACAACCTTTTGTACGTCAAACACCTGCAATCAATTACAAAATAAAATGTTATAGAATGCAACCAATAGGATTTCAAAATAATAAATTCTAATGTTATTAAATAATAATAAAATTTATTTTTAAAGTTAAATTATGGACTCAATTAAAGTAAAAATGGTCAAACATAGATTATTAAGTAGTCAAGGGAAAAACTAATGTGTTATACCTCTTGTAGTAGGTATAATAACATGTGTTTTAGATATGATACTTTAAAAGCGGGTTATGGTTAAGAATATGTGTTTTATTTTTTTTATTGTATTTTTTAAAACTTAAATGAGTATTTATATTATATAGAAAAAATTTGTGTTGAGCTATAAAGATACATAGGGATCACATTTTTTTTCATAAAGCTGGGGCTTTTTTATGATATATTTCAGTTACAAAACCTTTTGTCACAAAATTATACATAAACTATATGGCGGAAGGTATACAAGCGATAGAACTGCCTAAATTCCAACAAAGTTTACATCCTTGTATAGATTAGTCGGAGATCTCCTTTGGTAATCTATTAAGGTCGAGGAGTTGATTTACCTCATCTTCATTCCCTGCACTTGGCTCAAAGGAATTAGCTTGCATAAATTGTAGATGATCTTGCAAGACCACTATTTGTTGCCTCAACTCATCCATCTAACGCGCATTATTGCATTGAAGATGAACAAGTTCGTCGAGTATTGAAGATTTCATCCCCCACTACTTATGTTGACATATAGCTATGAGAATTATATGCTCTTGCAAAGAGTTTAGTTGAGTTGTCAAAAGGTTCATTTGCGCCTACTCGAGGCAGTAATAAGGCTTTTCTCTACCATTAATTGTCTCCTTCATTTTCTTTTTAATATTCCAATTTTGTTGTGTTACCTTGGAAACTGTTCGTCCATATTTAGTGTAAACTGTCTTCCTTGTAACCTTTTGCGTGCTTATACCTTGAAGCCAAAGCCTTCTTGCCTCCTTCAAATCGCCTCCACCTCGAAACCAAAGTTGGTAATCCCTAAAGGCATTTATTTATGCCAAAAACCTAGAGCAAGACATGTCAAAATCGTAGTGACCAAACCAAAAGCCTTGCTACATATACAGGTCACTATGGAGTTGCTCTAACAATTGATAGAAAATTCCAAACTTCAATAGTAAAGAGCCCCTTTCAGGTCAGATCCCAGGAGATCCCCTATTATCTTTGTAGCGAGGGGAGGCCACAACAAAATCTTAAAAACGATCCCTTGAGTGATATGTAAACCAGAGGAGTCACTCATAGGAGATTTTCCTATGATAGACAAAATCCCAAGGAACCACCCCCAGCAAGTGCATATAATAACACTAACTAACACAATTTTCCTTACATGAAGCTTCAAAAGGGGGAAGGTCCATTACCAAGAAGAGTGAATTACCTAACTTCCCAATCCATCTCGATTTCCCAGAACCATCACTTGCATTTACAGGGACAATCACTTGTGTCACTGATAACTTGCAGGAGCTACGCAATTCCATCCTTACCTCGCAAATTTCCACATGCACGATTAGTGATGGAGGATTGAAGGTTCATAATGGGTGCTCCTATGTGAGGTTTCATTAGAAAAAGTGGAGGTGTGATATCAAAGTTTTTTATTCACGTTTGGGAAAGGAAGAGCATATTGATATACATAAAGGGAGAAATGAAGGTTCATGTGTGGCGCCATGAGGGTAGTCAGCACAACACATGATGGGTGATGTCGTTTGTAAATCCATACCTCTCATCTTGATTGTTGGAAGGATGATATGAGTCGTCATTCTAAGGTAGGGGCCAAATATTTAATACCCCATTTATTTCAACTTGCCCTAGTTGTAAATGACAGGATCAATTGACCAGTTTGTCTGCTTCAAGATTCTGAGCGCAGAGAATATGGTAGTAATTTACCTCAGCTATATTTGCTAACAAGATTTTGATCCTTATCAACAAATTCACCAAGTGCTTGTCTTTGGGCAAAGAATATTTGAGAAGGTGGTGTATGATGATGAGCAAGTCGCCAAGGGTTTTAATGTTAGAGACTTGAAGATCGCAAACCAAAATTAGTCCAGGAAGAAGGTCGTGTAACTCTCCTTAATTACTTGTCCTTACTCATAATCCCCACACATATGATTTTTCCAGGTTTTCTCCGAGGTTGTACAAGACCCCTGCTCGTGCCACCCATTTTTAAATTATAAATTTACATAAATAAAATTTATGAATTGTTTTATATAAAAGGTTTTTTTTATTTAAAAATAAATAAAAATTTCATAAGTTCAAATTTCCAAATTAATGTAGTTCACAATTTATAATATTTTCAATTAAAAGTTGTGATGTTAAATTGTTTGGTCGTAAATCTTTACTTATAGTTCATACTAGAGGAAATTTTGGCCTAAAAGTGCTCATGAAATTTTCACGTACATAATACGTAAACGAATCAAAATCCTTTAAATTTATAAAGAGGTACATGTAAATATTTTGGAGGAAAAAGAAAAAAAACCACCTTTATTTGTATTTTTGGCTTATCTCCTTATAGGTTTATTCAAATTTCACGTGTAGACACTCATTGGATGTGGAATTCAATTTTGCATCCAACAAGTACCCATTATGCATATTTTGACAAGATTTGCATTGATAAAAATTGTAAATACATTAAAAAATTGTGTTCAACACATTTTTTAATGTATCTACAATATTTATCAATGTGGGTCTTCTAAAAAATATGCATAATGGATACTTGTTGGATGTGAAATTTAATTGTGCATCCAACGAGTGTCTACACTTGAAATTTGGGTAAACGTACAAGGAGATAAGCCAAAAATACAATGAAAAAATGTAGTTTTCTTCTTTTCTCAAAAAATTAATAACTATTATTTTATTATTCTCCTATTATTTTATTACTTTTCCTTAGGAGACCACTTTTAGGCTGAAATTTCCTCTAATGTTCATAAAAAAGTGGAGTGGTAGGTGTTAGTGGGCTCATTTTTTATTCCAAAGGAAACCAAAAAACCTTTTTTGTTTGGGATATTGATGAATAGTCAAGTTAAGGCCTACACATTACTTCAAGGTTTATCAATAGCAATTAGCTCCAAGATTGATTCATTGGCTATAATAGGAGATATGAGAGTTCTTATCAAAGTTGTGATCCATAAGATTCCTCGTAGAGATTACAAATTAGCCTCCATTATTTCCAAAATCTTCAAATCAACTCAATTTTTGCCTAGGGTCTCGTTCTATCAGGTATTAAGGGAGCATAATGGGATAGTTGATCAACTAGTGAAAGAGGCCTCTCGATTAGCACAAGGAGCTCCCATAAAAATGGGGCTATTGGTTTCACTCACACTGTAATGTACACCTCCCCTCACATCTACACATGTAACCGACCAATCGGGATAATAAACATGAGTTGAGGGAAATTAAGAGCATAATTAACCTCCTTGGTGACTTTAAGGAACTGGAATAGACGTGGAAAACCATAACACAAACTTCCTGCACCTACTACAGGACCCCTAGAGGCTATCCCAGTCATCAAGTTGACTTGTCCCTAGGTCCCACTGATTTTTGCTAAAGAAAACCCCCAGATGCTCCCTTGATATGAGCAAGGGTGCATTGAGGAGGCTCTGGATGCTCCCACAGCATAGCCAAACGTGTGTCCAAGGACTCATTTTCCCATAACTATGCGTGCATCCGCGGGATTTAAAGCACTTTTTAAGCTCAAATTACTAAACACTACCCAGAACTTCCTGTAGCTTTCAAAACTCATCAAACATGTGGCAACAATGCAAGATAACCAAAAAATGACTCCAAGACTAAGCCTAACCATCCCCAATTGGGACTAAAATTCTGTCAAACACTTGGCATGAATGAAATATACAGGTCTAGGATACAAGACAAAGCACAATTGACTGAAAACTCTTGAGAAACATCACAAGAAGGATCGTGACCCTCTTCCTTGAACTGATGTGACATCAATTAGGTCTTGCATCCATTATATTAACATTTAAAAATAAATACATGAAATAACCATGACATGAACCAGTCATTTAACCATGCTCATAACCGACATAAAAACAAGGAAATAACAGTGATATAACAACCATAAATCCACACATTAATAAATACAAAAGTAAGAGAACTTAACTTTCATTAATCATAGGCAACAATCGAACAAGTTTGGGACTTCCATGTATCACGTGACCATAGACATGGTTGAGCCAAATTTCTCTTCAGCCATTCACCCCCGTTCCATATTCCAAGCATGAATGTGGGATCTCATGGATAAACCAATCCAAAAACAACCAAGTGAATACAGAGGTTAAACCACCTCCACCCTCACCATACCGTGATCACACCAAAACTGGTGCCCCGATCACAAAGCCGAACTGAGCTTGGAATGCCTCTAGTATCCATCACTATCCTTGAGAAATTTTTTGTCTCCTTGTCTCTTGGGATTTACCACAATCCAATCCCGGATCACTAGGCCCTAAACCGAGACACCACCCTCAGGCTTTACCGTGTATCCCGCCACAACTTGTCAAGGGATTCCTAGGCCTTTGGGAATTTTCCTTGAGACCACCTCCACCCCGGATTTTGAAATCCATCCAACAATTCCAAGCTCAAAACCGAGATCATAACATGCCATCCAGAAAAAGGTAAGGCAATGTTGAAAACCACTATCAAAACCTGACAAAACCATGCCACCGAAAACAAGAGAATCAAATAGCAACATGCATAAGCCATGCATGCCCAAACTAGCTATGAAATCACGCATGCAATATGTTACCTGCTAATATTCAGGTTAGAGATGCTAGATCCTCCTTTTCCTTGCTTGATCTTTGATTTCCTTTCCTTTACTTGATTTCCTCCTTCTTGGCTCGATGTTGAAATGCTCCAAGAAAACTCTAAGTATCCAAGTGTATGTGAGAGAGAGAGAATAATGAGAGAGCTCTAAAACTAAACTGACAAAAGGTACCAAGTGATCTTTAGAATCCTTTTTATATATTAGGCCTATATTTTTTCTTCATTTTCCATTATTTTCCTTCATTCTCCTCCTCACATGCAACCTCTGACCTTTTACCTTCATTTTCTCCTAATTCCTTTATTTTCATAAATAAATGTGCCAAAAATATTTTTTTCCTCTTTAATGACTTAACCATTGCCTTCGCCAATTTTCCTTAGCCATAAACACATATCCAATGATGCCCACTGGTATATCTTTTCCAAACATTCATCTTGGAATATGTGTCCCTTAACCGTGGTCTTGTTTTGGCTTTTTTAACTTTTATTACATGAATCTTTTGTCCGGGTTTGTTACAAAACCCTCCTCCTTGGGGAACATTGTCCTCGGTGTTAAACCACACCTACACCTCAGCAAAACCATTGAAAAGAAAACATTTTCTCATGAAGCTTTATAACTTGGCTCTACGCAGTATTTATTGTTGAGATTGCAACAAGATGATGAGCTTAGTGGAAAGAGTCGCCTTCACTAAGTGGGCCCGCAGGCTATTTTTGGCGCAAGTTTATTTTTAGACTATGTCGATCATATTCTATGAGTTGCAGGATGCTATTTGTGGATGGTTGGTCGAGTTGGAAAAATAGATGGACTTCTATTTTTAGACATATTGGGCGGAATCTACTTTTAAATTGCCAGTCTAAAAATAGATATGTCGAATATTATTAGCTCTTAATAATATTTGGACTCTAAACATTATCTTATTCTCTTGGAGCACTTCAGTTAAGTGCACAGATGTGGCACAGGAGCTGACAGAAGGAATTACGCTATTCCTGAAGGTTAAGTGGAGCTATTGCATGGAGACTTCAGTTAGAACTCATGTGACAGAGTTTGGTGGAGTTATTGAGGTAGTTGGTGGAGTTGTGTTCAGTTTAACTTAGTTAAACATAGTTGAGCTAGTTGTATCTAGTCTAACTGATTGATACACTAGTGAAAGTGGTGTGAATTAATTATTAATTAATTCACTAATTATTAACTCATTAATCAACTAAAGAATACATCAGTTAACTACAGTGCATGGACAGTTTCAGTGGAGACCAGTGAAGAGGTAGGTGAAAGAGCAATGTGACTATAGTGTTGCATGATTTGCAACACACAGTGGTTGGAGATGCCAATGAGGATTACGTGAGAAAGGATGGACTAATTCGAGTTCATTCAGAGCCATTCTTCAACAGTGATTGCGCAGTAGAGGCAGGCTAGTAGGTGGCAGAGATTGGAGCATGAGATTTGCTAGATCAGACCTGATTAGTGTGTAGCAATTGGAGATTGTACTGAGAGCTTGTGAGGAGCTTTGTATAATGATTGTTACATGATCTCTATGACATATAATATACAGATAGTTGGGGGTTTTCAGCTTTAATCTTTCCCATAAAATACTGTGTTCATATGTGTGAATGTTTATGGTTTTAATGTGTGCATGCAATTGATTTTATTTCCGCAATTAATGATCAATGGTAGAAGAGATTTTGTATTGTGCATGAAGTCAAATAGTGTGTGATCAGGATAATCTCGGATGTATAACATATCAGTTATATAATTTCTACATGGTATCGGAGCGATATTGATCATTGGAGCTTGAATTGCAAAACATTGAAGCGGTTGAGTTTTGTCTTTGGTGGGTCGAATTTACGCGATGTTTCTTGGTGTCGAAGTTGAGATGTCTTTCAGCGGATTGCAATTGGAGTATGCCCTTGAGGGAAGCTCGAATTATATTTTATGGAAGGACAGGATGGAGGCGGTGCTGGATGACAATGGGTTGAAGGAGTTCATAGATGCAAAAATTCCAAAACCTGCTTCTAGCGATGCTGCCGCACTTGACGCATGGCAAAAGAAGACAGCAAAATGTCGAAGGATTTTGTTGGAAGGTGTGAAGGATCACATAGTGTCCAGCCTTCATGGTAAAGCTTCTCCATTCTCGATGTGGAAAGATTTGATAGACTTGTTCCAAAGCAAGAGCGACCAGAGGAAGTTGGCGCTCAAGGATAAACTCAGGAACATAAAAATGGAGAAAGGCGACAGTATACCCAAGTACCTCACGAAGTTTGTGCAGTGCAAGGATGAGTTGGGAAGTGTGGGGGTTACTGTAGATGACGAGGACTTGGTGAGCTTGGCTCTCCTTGGGCTTTCGAAGAGTTAGCATTCCTATCAGGACTCTGTCAATGGTCAAGAAAAATTGCCAGGATGGGAGCGACTTTGGTTAGATCTTGTGCAAGAGGAGATAAGGCCTCCCATTTCCATTTTGGAATCACAATAGGTTTTAGTAGACCACCTGGATGCCTACACTCTGCCTTTACCTAATAAAAATCCAAACATATAGCCATGAACTCTGCCACATCCTTCCTTATATTCAGCCAATAATAGAACCTCTTCATTGCATTCAATGTCTTTTGATAACGTGGGTGACCTTAATATGGTTTCACATGAAACTCCCTCAATATCACCTTCTTGAGATCGCTATTGTCTCGCACACATATCTTGTCTATAAACTTGACCAGTCCATTTATCATGAGACGGTAGTCTACATCTTGTACACCTACACCTACACTCTGTTGCAATCTATGCCTAAGCTCCATGTACCTGAAATCTTGTTGACCTGCCTACAAGATCCTATCCTGCAAAATCTGTCCCATAGGAGCTCATAGTTGCTATGTGATTTCCCTGTATCCGCCTACTAAGAGCATATGTGACCCTGTTCTATTTGCCTTTTATGTATTTGATCTCAAAATCAAACTCATTAATCATGGCCAACCATCTAGCTTGCTTTCCATTCAGATTCGGCTAGTCAAACAAATACCTCAATTTAATGTGATCACTCATCAGTACAAATTTCTTGCCAATAAGATAGTGCGCCCACATCTTTAATGCATGTTGTTATCACCCCATAATTTGTAAGGTTGGCAAGAACAAACGACAGAGGACAACATCAAACCACTTTGGAGTCTAGGACCTAGCCTTCATAGACTCATAGAGGGCTCTCTTTGTTCTTTATGATTTATGATTTAGCTTGATGATTATAATTGCTCATATTAGGCTAGTTATAGAGATTATGGGAACTGTTGGTTTTGATTGGTTGGGTGGTTGGACTAACATAGCTGTGAAGCTTAATCCATTGGGCTATGGAGTCATAAGAGGCTAAATTGTGCATCAACTTTTTCAAGGGGCATTCACAGGGCAAGCTAATTATGCAGACTCAATCTTACTAGCAGTGTGAATATGAGATGAAAGAAAGCAGTGAGTTTAGTAATAACTAAAGAGCAGTTAAGAATTATTTAACTATACTTCATAGGAAAACATTAAGATAACAAAAACAAATAGAATTAAGGTGCTCTCTCAGCAAATCTTAATCTAAAACTTATGTTTTGTAATCAGAGAAACTGATGCACAACATGAAAAGACAGAGGAAAACATTAACACAAAGGAAAGAACATCACCATTAACATAGCTCATAAATCCTGTGAACAGTCTCTTTATTATTGATGCCCAGCTCAAAACAATTATAGTGCTCCAATACAATGATCTTTTACAACACAGAGTCTAACAAGGTTCCAACCCTTGATAATGAAAATTTGAGCAATATTTAACTAAAACTTGAGTCAGTTGCCCTAATCTACTTGGGTCAAACTTCATTTATTACAAAACAAGTGAAATTAGACAGGCATGGCCATGCAAGGCTTGAGCAAAAGATCTTTGACGACATATCGCCTGTAAAATTAATTTTGAGCAGCTTTTTATGGATCTAAACGCTTTGATGGCTCTGACATATGGTCCTACCTTTCAAAAGAACGACGTTGGGTAATTAAGTCTGGTGTAGCACTGGCTACTTTCATGGATGTCGGTGTTGATGTGATTTGCTTCCCCTTTAGTCTATGCTGTTACATATCTGCATCAATGCTTGACTTGACCTTCTCAGTCTTTTTCCTTGTGGCGTTCAGCCTCGCCTTGCCTTTTGCTCCTTTTTCAGGTTCGACCCACGTCTTTTTGCCGTGTATAGCCTATTTCCTCGTAATGGCACACATACCTTATATGCCCGGTCGTGGAAGGATGGAGGTTGGCGGACGTGGACGAAATGGAGGATGACAAAAACGACTTTTCGGAGGGGGCCTTAAGTGGTAAGAGGTAATATAGAAAGGGGGTGTGAAAAGCAATAAGGACCATCAGATGAGGAGGGGTTGATTTGAGATGGAGGGCGATGAGAAGGTAATGACGTGGCAGGTAAGGTGGGACCAGACTCAACCCTTTCAAATTCTCCCGGGTAAATACTGGAAAACCCTTTGAACAGGTGGTCGAGTCTTGTTGTTGTGCTTAGGCCTTTTTCTTCACAAAACCGCGCACAAACGGATCCGCCCAGACTTGAAAACCTTTAGGCCTTTGCTTTGAAATACATCGCATCTGCGCCAACATCGCACTTCGCATGGCGTAAGACTTAACATTTACCCTTTGCACTTATCCTTTAAGTTTTGCGATTTGCGATTGCGATCGGATCCCACCAGTCCTGCACATCGCACTTCGGCACTTTTATAACACTTACCACCCACGATTATATTGTAAAACTTGCGATTATAATCTCCGCCGTTAATGTTTAGATCCAACAGTCTTCACTGCTCCTTTTTTGTGTTCCTGCCTTAACTGCTTCTTTGATGCCCTTACTTTTGCTAATGATCTAATGTTTCTCCTTTTTTTACTTACCAGAAACATTTCCCCCTTCTAATGAATTGAAAGGCATAATAGATTCTTTTGAAGCTCTTAATAGTCAGGATTTCCCCTTTTCCTGAAAATAAATGATGGCCATGGAATATTATTTTCAGTATCGAAATCTAAGCAATAATGAGTCACTTGGTGATACTGTGAAATAAAGGAGTCTAACAGTGGCTCCTGCTGGGGATGGAAGCTCCTTCAGGAGCTGTCAAGAATATCATAGACTAGTGGCCTGCTCCATTGAGTTGATCCCATCTTGCAACCTGATCTGATACCATCTATGTGGCTGAAAACCTTCAAGTTGAAGTCAACATTCTCTGCAAATTGAAGTATAGAACACACAAAAACTGAAAAAGTAACCTGAAACTGAAAAACTGGAGAATGGCTGCAAGTACTGAGCTCATTTGCACACCTACCTATCTGATCTATGATTCTAATCATTTTTTCTCCTTTTTGAATCTAACTTATCACCTATCCCTTATTCCTCCTATTGGTTCAGATTAGGCTATTTGAACCAATGTCATTTTCTATCTACATGATAAGTCAAGATTAAATGGTTCAACAAATCTTAATCTTCTAACCTATCAACAGAAAATTCAAAATTGTAAAATCATGCTTGAACTGTATGATTGCACATAACCCTTCTCAAAATAGTAGTGGCATTTTGATTTGCAACACTTTCAGAATATTTATTTTTTGTGTGTGGCTTTTCTTTTTGCTTATCAGACTAGGTTTATGGCCTTCACTTCAGGCTTCAACCTTGTCCAACGGATTATTGAAAATTGTAAGGCTATGGTATTCACAATGAGGAAATTTTAATCTAAGTCCTTAACAGAAATAATGTTTTAGAATCCTGCCATTGACATGACCCCCAAACAACTCTGTTCCATCCATCTCTTGTAAGAAAAATGCATTATTTCCTATGGAATAATGAATAATGTATGGGCATTTCCACAGGTTATCAAAATTGCCATGCTTACCCTTATCTTCTCTTCTAGAATCCCATTTCAACACTTTATCACTGATATTGAAATCATTTGCTTTTGTCCTTTTGTCAAAGATCTTTTTCATATTTTCTTGCACCACCTGAGTTCTGTTGTACACTTCTTCTCTGGACTGTTACAGCTGAATGGTCTGGCTTATTCTTCTTTGTATATCATTTCTTCAACTTGCACCTCTTGAATTAGTTTCATGGTTGTCACTCCTAAGGATGTTGGGAAAATTGCATCTATTCCATAGACCAACTGATGTGGTGACATGCCAATTGATTCCTTGGTTTTCAGTCTGTCAACCCATAATGCATGCACCAATTTGTTATGCTAGGATTTCTTATTGTCTTCCAGTAGCTTCTTGATGATGTTGACCAGGCTCTTATTGGAGGATTCAGCTAGTCCATTACCTTGAGGGTAATAAGCTGTTGAATGCCCCAAAGGAATGTGATATCTGTGGAAAAAATACACCATCTTCTTGGATTTAAAAGCAACAACGTTATCTGTAATAATTTTCCTAGGACAACCAAATCTAGTCAAGATGTTGGCTTCAAGGAATTTGATAATCACTAAGTCAGTCGCAGTTATGGAAGGGATGGCCTCTATCCATTTGGTAAAAGAGTCTGTAGCAGTAAGGATCCATTTATGGTGGGCAAAGGAGGAAGGGTGAATTTCTCTAATGAAGTCTAAACCCCATTGTTGGAAAGGAGCCTCAATAGAGATTGTTGTAAGGGCAAAGGCATCCGATTTCTTTTTCGCTAAAAAAATTGGCATTTATGACAGGTAGCTACCATTTTGTGGATGTCTGGAAAAAGAGTAGGCCAATAGAAACCAACCCTAAGGATCTTGTTAACGGTGGTTTTCCAGTAGAGATGGCCTCCAGAATCCCCTCCATGGAATTCTTTCATAACCCTATCCACATCTTCCTTAAGCAAACATTTAAGCAATATGCCACCAGAATCTTTCCAGTACAAAACATTTTATAGGATGCAGAATTTTACAACTTTCAATTTCAAGAATCTAGCTTTTGTTTTGGACAAACCAAGAGGAGCATTCAAATTAAATAGAACACATAATAGATCTACATACCAGGGAGAATTTAGGAATTCATCCTCAATAGGTGGAGTCGCCAGCTCCTCTTGTTCGTCCAATGAATGAATCATGTTAATATCTAGTGCTTGAAAATTTGTTTCGGCCATCAATCTGGCCAATCCTTGTCCTTTGATTAGTTTGGTGGGTCTGATCTCTAAATCATACTCCAAGATGACAACAATCCACTTGCCTCTTTTTCCATCAGGATCTTGTGTTAATATGTCTTTGACAACTGTATTGGGCACAAATGCAATGATGTGTGAATACAGAATGTAAACTATGAAATCCTTCAGTGCTTTGATGAAAGCAAAAGCATGATTCTCCTTGATATTGTATTTCAAAGTTGCATCTCTTAAAGCTTGGCTGAAAAAGGTTATGGGCTGCTCTTGTCCTTCTTTAGTTTTTGTGCAGCAATACAGAAACAATCGTGTGCACCGATGCAAAGGAAAAATGATGAAAATCCTGGTGAAATCAGGGTTGATCAGAATCGGTGCCTTTGTGAGTGCCTGCTTTACTAGGTCAAAAGATTGTTTAGCGTCCTTGGTCCACTTGAATCATGAGTCTCTCTTAAACATGTTAGTGATATTTCTCAGGAGTTCTACAAGGTTTGGAATAAACCTTCTTTAAAAATGTATATTTCCAATGAAAGATTGCAGCTCTTTGATGTTCCTGGGATGACTAAATTGGAGTATGCCCTCAATTCTACTGGATTCAATCTTGATTCCTTCCTCAGATATTATATTTCCCAAAATATTTCCTTCTTCAAGACCAAATAATGATTTTTTAGGATTCAGAGAAAGATCGAACCTTCTGCATTTTTCGAAAACTCTTCTCAAATAGGCCAAATGTTCTTCATCGGTTTTTGAAATACTGTAATATCATCAAGATATATCACAATGAAGAAACCAATTTCTTCTGAGAAGGCAATATCCATTGCTCTTTGAAAGGTGGCACAAGCATTTATTAATCCAAAGAGCATTTTTACATACATGAAGGTTCCCCGAGGAGTAGTAAATGTTGTTTTGTGTTGACAATCTAGATGCACCAGTGCCTGATTGTACCCTGAAAAACCATCTAGCAAAGATATTATTTTGGATCCCACTACCTTTTGCAATATGTGGTCCATTTTTTGTAAGGTGCAGTTGTCCTTAAGTGATGCCTTGTTCAGATTTCTAAAGTCAATGCAGAGCCTGATCTCACCTGCCTTCTTTCTTACAGGTACAGTATTGAAAACCCATTCGAAGTATCTGATCGAGACTATTATCTTGGCATCATACATTTTCTTGATCTCTTTCTCAACCAGAGGCATTTGGACAAGGTTTATCCTGCACAGTTTCTGTTTGAAAGGCTTCTGGTTCTCCTTGACTGGAATTTTGTGCTGGATAATATCTGTATCATAAGATCTCAGGCCTTCATAACTCCAGGCAAACACATCAATAAACTCTTTGAACAAAGCAATGTATTTATGCTTTATGGATGTTGGTAGTGTATTTGATAACTTTACCATCTTGGGCTCCTGCTCACTGCCAAGATTGCACTCCTCTATATTTGATTATGTAGATTCCATTTTAGGTTTCCTATCCACATCATCGAAATCAAATAGTTCCTCCAGAGGGACAAGTCCTCTAGGCAGGGTGATGTATCTGTATTGCAGTACTTCAAATTCTTCCTTTTCTGGATCTTCATGCATCTCAGTCCTGTGTAGATCTTTCTTTGCTGAAAAATTAATATCGGAATTGTGAGGGGGCTCCTCCTTGCATAGTTTTTCTTTGATGAAGCAGTCTTCTTCACAGTCTAGGTCCATATTGGAATCTTCAAACTCACCCTTTGATTGCAGGAAACTCTCAATTTGGTTATCATCTCCAAAGACTTTCTGATATCTCATATTGTCAAGGACTGTTGGATGGTGTCTAACCTGCACTGTATATTATTTGTTAGGATGAGGTAATTGACAAGTGTTGGTCGAAAATGCTAACCCATTAGCCAGGATACTCTAATTTTTTGGAATTGCAGCAAGGTCGCATTCTTCAAATGTTTTTAGGAGTTCAAGGGCAATGTTCCTATATGCTCTCAATCTGGGATGCTTGGCTGAATATTCTCCCTTGATTTGTTTAATGACCAGCTCAGAATCCCCATGAACGAAGATTCTTTTAGCTCCTAATTTCTTCAGTAGTTGTAAGCCCAAAAGGAGTGCCTCATATTATGCTATATTGTTAGTACACTGAAAGTTTAGCTTGTAAGAATGCCCTTATGCATGGTTATTTTCAGTATTGCATACCCACATCCCTACTCCTGAGCCATCTTTGCCGCAAGAGCCATCAAAACTCATGCTCCAAAAAGGTTCAGGTTTATACTTGTGTTGCACAATTTCCATTTGGTCTGATTGTTCTCTCTTCTGATCTTCTTCTCCTCCAACTACTTGTTCATTAATATTTTCATCATTGTAAAGAATAAACGAATCAATGTCAGAATGGACAGAGTAAAGGGGGTAGTTATGAGGCTTTTCTTGATTGCTCACCATCTATTTCATTAGATTTTCCCTATACAACCTCCTTTATTGGCCAAAAATTGGTATGGTAGCATAAGTCATATCCATTTGGAGGGTGCCTTGAAGCTTGGCTCCCCATGAGCGTGATAAAATCATACCATATTTAGGAGGGTTGTCAGCCACCACTATGTCCATCACTAGACTCTTGGCTGGTATCTAGGCTAAAGTAATACAAAGATATTTAATGAGGCCTAGACATTTCACTTTGTCGGAGTCAAATGAGTACAGGTCTTTGTAGGGTCTAGTTATCTCCAGGCCAATAATCTCCATAGTTTCCTTTGGCATCAGATTATGAGATGCACATGAGTATAACATGGCATTATGGAGGATCTTATCATGAACATTCAAACTGACATAAAACAGGGGAACACCTCCCTCCTGGAATTTACCCTCTACTTCTAGCCCAAAATAAAGTTTAGGTTTGTCATCATTTAGAGTGACAGAGTCAGTAATTTCTCCTATATTCAATGCTTTTAAGACTTGGGACCTATATACATCCTGGTTCACCAATTCAATGGGAGGGATGGAGATGTTTATTTTGGAAATTTCATTCTCAATGTTGAATGGTATCTGTGTTTTTGGCAGATTTGAATCAGTCTTCTCAGGCACTATTTTTGCAACAACTACAACTTGTTGACTCGTATCAGAGATATCAGCTGGAACAGTCTTGCTGATGCTGCTTTCTAGATCACTCTTTCCACGGATTTTAGCAATTTTCTTTAAACTCTATTGTTTTCTTGGGATCAGCTTCAGGGGCTTTTTTAGTAGAGTTTTCAGAATTCTTTTTCTTGGGAATATCCGATTTTTTCTTGCTTCGGAGGTTATATTGTTTATGCACCTCCATGATGGCATTCTCAAACCCTTGGTTATAGTCTTCAAACTCTTCCAATTCTACTTCAGTTTGAGTCAAAGAGAATAGATCTTGTTCTTCTTCGGTGAGGAAAAAAAATATCTTCGTTATTAATTCCCATTAGATTAATGTGACTTTCTTCTAGTTCTTCAACCACTCCCTCATCCTCATCAACATAATTTTATTGGAATGGAGGTCTCATTTGCTGGTCAGGTCCTCTTTGTTCTCTCTGTCTTATTTGAGGGGGGTTTCTTCTAAAGTTTTGGTTTCTATTCAGAGGAGCTGGTTGATTTCCCCTGGGGACAAATCTCTCATTCAGGTTGATCCTCTCCATGGTTCTAACCAGGCTCTCAATCTTAGCATCAGATGTGGAGGTTGCAAGCTCTTACCTAATAGTGACTCTCTTCTGATTTATCATTCTAGCCCTTTTTGCAATCAGATTTGCTTCCACACTTACTGCACCCATTTGCATGTCTTCTAATGTAGGAGGACCTCTCTCTCTCAGCTAATAAGCCATCTCTGGGTCGAAACCATCTGGAAACTTCATCAGGGAAAAACCTTATGGGGGTTTCATGTGAGGAGGGAGGGCGTTGTATACACTGTTGATCCTAGTACAATAATCTTGGACACTCTAACATTTCTCTTAATGTTTTCATTTTCTAACAAGATTTGGAGAGGATTTTTCTTAACTTCTCATTTATTTATGAACAGTTGGTGAAGGGTAGGGAGGTCATGTATACTATTAGGGGTTAAGCCTTTAAACCAATTTCTTACTTCTCCCCCTAAACTTTGAGCAAAAATTCTCAATTGAATAGTTTCATCCTCTATCTCTTGGTAGTCAAAAGCATCATTCATTTTTCCCACATGTTGTTGACCAGTTTCAGGACCAGTTCCATCAAAATGTGGGATTTTGGATTGATAATCCTGTGGCATAGGCACCATAGGTTGTGGTAGCACTAATGGAGCATACCAGGCTACCATGATTGGTGGTGGGGTAACCCAAGGAGGGTTACTAAGAGGAGGGTTGATGAAGGGAGGTGGAGGGTTAAATGGAGGAAGGTGGAGAGTGGGCGTATGAGTGGAGGTTTGGGCACTCTGGCGGGAAAATTTAAGGGAAATGGTAGGGGCTGGAGATACACTTGAGCAATTTAACTGAGAATAAGTAGATTTGGAAATAAGAGAAGGAGTTATTGCAGTCAGAGCTAATAATTTTACAGACTGCTGAAAATAAGCATCATCAATAACTGAGGTGAGCTCTGTTACTAGACCTTGAAGGGAGTCAAAGTGTTGGGGAAGTTGAAAGTTAGTTTGAGTGGAGGTAGAGGATTCCCCAATAGGACTCCGTTGTAAGATGGATGGGTTAAAAACTGTCTAGGATATCCAATTCTGAGATTTGGTCCTGAACAAGCTTTGCTTAAAGTGTAAGTCAAATTGGATATCTTGCAAGGTCACAAGGTTTTCAGGGAGGGAAATTGCTTTGTGAATAGGCTTGCTAATAGTTGGGTTCTCAGATCTGGGAGTTTCTCTTAGGATTTTCTTTGGATTGTCAACTATTGCAAGGGGATTTGGGTCAGGATAGGATCTAGTAAAGATTCTTCTGCAAGCCAAAATTTAGACCCAAGGCACAAACAAGCTGAACATTTTTACGAAAACTAATCTATAGAAAATACTTAAATCACACAATGTTTCAACTGCGGTTTCTGAGTTTTGATGAATAATGATATTTTCAATAAGTTCCCCAGTATGGTCGCCATTATGTTATCACCCCATAATTTATAAGATTGGCAAGAACAAACGACAGAGGACAACATCAAACCACTTTGGAGCCCATGACATGGCCTTCCTAGTCTCAGAGAGTGATCTCTCTATTATTTATGATTTGTGATTTAGCTTGATGATTATAATTGATGATATTAGGTTAGTTATAGAGATTATGAGAATTATTGGGTTTGATTGGTTGGGTGGTTGGATATACAAAGCTCTGAAGCTTAATCCATTGGGTTATGGAGTCATAAGAGGCTGAATTGTGCATCAACTTTTTCAAGGGGCATTCACAAGGCAAGTTAACTATGCAGACTGGATCTTATGGGCAGTGTGAATATGAGATGAAAGAAAGCAATGAGTTCAGTAATAGCTAAAGAGAAATTAAGAATTCTTTAACTATACTTCAAAGGAAAACATCAAGATAACAAAAATAAACAAAATTAAGGTGCTCTTTCAGCAAATCTTAATCTAAAACTTTTGCTTTGTAATCATAGAAAATGAGGCACAACATGAAAAGATAGAGGACAAACATTAACACGGAGGAAAGAACATCACCATTTAAATATAGCCTGCGCAATTCCCGTGAACGGTTTCGTATGCTCATGTGTGCTCATCCTATAAGGTGTTTCTCATGCCGGGAGTTTCCCCTACAACTCAATAGAAAATTTACCCCCGTGAGGTGGAAATCCCGAGATATCTCACATTCACTACAAATAAAAACATGAGGAGATCCATACATAATCACTATCAAAAAACATGCTCATAACGAACATAATAAAAATAGAAATACCAGGGATACATCAACCGTAGGATCCACATATAAACCAATACAGTTACACATCAAATGCCAAGGAAATTAACTTCTCATTAATGAATGTAGAAACCAACTAGGGATGGGACTACCACGTTCCACCCGACCATAGATTGGCTGAGCCAAATATCTCTTCAGCCAATCACCCCCGTGCCATATTCCAAACATGAATGTGGGACTCATAACCAACCAAAAGGAACCAAACAAGCAAGGATGCTACCAGATTTCTCCACCTACACCATGAATAATTTTACTGCCTCCTAGTCTCTAAGGCTTTACTGTAATCCATAGTCTGATCTGAGGATCACTAGGCCCTACACCGAGAGCCACTCTTCCTTTATCTTACATCTTCTCCCGGGACTACTAGGCCCAATTGAGAGCGATGCACCTCTTGGATTTATTGTATATCCTGTCATTCACCGGAAAGGATTCTTAGGCCCACCGAGGCACAAAATCTTGGCTTTACCGCAACCCACAGTCCTGTTCAGGGTTACTAGGCCAGTGGATTTACTGTAATCCATAGTCTAGTTCAGGGATCACTAGGCCATGTGTTTTTCCTTTCAGAGATCCACCTCACTTAGCTTCAAATCTATCTGGCAATCCATCTCAACCAAAACATGAGAACCCTTCACATCAAGGCTATCTGGAAATGGAAAGGCTAGGTTGAAAACAATATCACACCTGGAAAAACCCATGCCATGACAGCAAAGAACCACATGCAATACCATGCATGTCAAATCTAGCAAGGAAATCACACATCCAAATCGATACCTGCAAATAATCCTACTGTAATTTCTTGATCCTTCTCTTCCTTGCTTGCTCCTTCCTTCCTCTTTCCTTCTTTTCCTTTCTTGATCCAATTCCTGCGTTCTAAGAAAACTCGTGTCCAAGAGAGAGAGAGAGAGAGAGAGAGAGAGAGAGAGAATACTAAGAGAGCTCCAAAAATGAATCACAAAAAGGTTCTCCCAATCGATCCCTCATAAGCTGTTTTATTGATGAGGCCTCTATTTTCTTCATTTCCCATTATTTTCCTTCATTTTCCTCCGCACATGCAACATTTGACCTTTCACCTCCATTTTCTCCTAATTTGCATTATTTTTCATAAATACATGTTCCAAAATGCCAATTTTCCTTTCCAAAGCCTTTTCCTTTGCCTTTGCCAATTTACTTAGCCATAATAAACCAAATGAACACTCACTAGGATGTTTTTGCCCAACATTAAGATTGGAATAAGTGTCCCATCAACCGTGGTTATTATTTTTTCCTTTGTTAACTTTTATTACATGGAATTTTCACCAAGGTTGTTACAACAATTCTTGTGTACAAACATAGTACATGGAGAACATAGGCTTGAAGAAAGGGAAATCAAGTGGGTTAAAGAAAAAAGAGCACCAGGAGGTTCCCAAGGAGGGGGAAAAGAAGTGTAAAAGAGAAAACGGAAAGAAGGCAACAACCATGACACATTAGTACAAAGATCCCAACAACCATTGCAACCACTGTAACATTGGTGGTCATATAAAGGAGAAGTGTTGGAAGTGACATTAAGAGCTCAACCTGAAGAATGAAGATAAATATACTAAAAAGAAGATTCTCATGGTTACTAATTTGACAAACCAGGCTGAAGTCAACTTGAACATGGATGAAAAGATATTTTGTACATTAGTGCAGAAGGAGGTGAATCTTAGTAGACTTTAACAATAAGAAGAAAACACAAAGATTAGACCCTTCCACATAAAGATACAAATCAAGAACACAAAGACTGACACTCTATTCTAGTCGAGGTCATAGACGAATCTCATTGCTATAGGGCTGGTTAACAAATTGGGATTGGACATTTTGAATCATCCATGCCCATATCCATTGGGATGCGTAAATAATGATGCAAAAATAAAGGTAACCAAACAATGTAAAATCAAATTTGCTATTAGTGCTAATTTTATTGATGAAGGAGAACTATATGTGGTTCCCCTTGATGTATGTGGAGTGATGTTTGGAAGTCCCTATTTGTACACGAGGGATGAAATCTTCAAGTAGAGAGCCAACTAGTACTGCCTCATTAAGGATGAAAAATCCTTCACCATCAATGCGCACAACGACAAGTCCAAAATTTCAATGGTAAGTGATACCTAAGGCAATAAATTGATTAGTTCTAGCAAGAAGTATGTTTTATTATTTTTAAGAGAAAACCAGTTTGTTGAAGAGTCAATCAGAGCAAAGTCATGCCTGAAGTGATGCATTAAGGAACAAAAACAACAAATGGAAGAGTTGCTCGAGGAATACATGGGTGTTTTCCAAGAGCCTAAAGGGCCATTTCCCAAGAGAAAAGTGAGGCACGAGATCCAACTATTGCCAGACTACCCATTGCCAAACATTTGGTTGTACATGGAATATGTTATAGAAACAAGGTGAGGAAGTGGTTACAGTGGCTACTGAAATAAGGTGTGATTCAACCAAGTACCTCACCATGTGGGTCACCCATCATCATTGTGACAAAGAAGGATGAGACTTTGTGAATATGTATTCATTAGAGGGCGTTAAACAAAATTACTAATGGAAAGTAGTCATCAAGAGCAAGGGTCATCATGGAAACATATTTATGGGATGTGATGACATATTGATGGAGTAGGCCAAGGGAATGAATCTCTTCATTCTAGATAAATTGCTACAGGATGACTCAAGAGAAAAAGGTATGAGGTATGTATATATTTATATGTTGACACTAGATGCTGGAAGTAATGTCATATGGTTGCGAGTAATGGACTTCTGTATTTAGAAGTATGATCTATGGAGGAGTATCTCTCGGTGCACTGATAGATGAAATAAACATAATATTTCCTCATGGAATATGAGGTGGTTGTATGTGAATGAGAAACTAGAAAATTTGTAATTTCTTGGGAATGGAGAATGTACAGAAAGGAAGAGATCATGAAATGCAACCATGTCAAGAGGTATTTATCATCCGGAAGCCAAGAAGATGTGACTAGGAGATCTCCTGGGAGGATATGTAGACTCTGACAGAAGTCTGGTAAATAAGAAGACCTTTGAAAACACATATCATTAGGAGATGTGTCAATCTGAATAGAGGATTTCGATGCCTACAGGAATATGTCATGGTGAAAGATCATCACTGAGGTAAATTTTGTTTTAAAATTTCATATGTATATGCTTTGATCTGATGAATTCCAGTGCAGGTCGTTAGATCATTGGAAAGGATGCATATCCTGGAAATGATTTGGCTGAAAAGCAACATATGGCTAACGATGGACCGATGAGAAGGACTATTCTAGTTCTTATAATCAATGGAAGGAAAAATGCAGATCAGAGATTGGATATCTTAATTTCCAATGTAATGAGCATAGGAAATCCATTCAGTAGCTCAACAATTGTTGTGCTCACATCGAGAGTGCCCTTTAGACTTTACAAGACATGGTGGCCAAGAAACCAGGAGAAAATTCAAACTCGATGGATCTCAGCAGCAAATATCAGTAGAATGAGGAGAAGTCCATTAGCAAAGAATGAAAGAACCAGTCAGCTTCAGGAATCATGATGACTTGCTTCTCTCTTCAACATAATACAACCTCTATCCCTGCACTTGATTCTCTCTTTAGTTAGATATGATCAACAAATGTATTTATTTTATTCAGCAGTTTGTTATAATATTTAAGCTAAATGTTGTAGGCAAATAAGGAATCTATGAACTATATGTAAAAGCAGGAAAAAACAGATCCGAGAATTTTTCCATTCTCTCTTTCTTGATCTGTTAAATCTCTATGTACTCGAAAGTTTATTGAATTTATCTCCCCTTTTTTTGGAATGAATATACTATAACTAAAAAAAATAAAAAAATAAAAACAAAAACCAAAATAAATAACAAACAAACAAACAAATCAATCAATAAGCTCGAAGTTGAGTGTGGAATGTTGAGGAATTTGGTTATCAATCTTGTAAGGACTCTTTTTCAAGAACCTTCAATCAATGTGCCTCTAATGTTTCGGTTCAAGCACAAGAGGAAGAGATTGTCCAACAATCTAAGCAAGTGATGGAATTATATCAACGAAAAGCATAAATCAACTAACACCTTTTTATTTAGTTTTCATGGTATTTAGAATCATATGTATTTTGGATATCCTTTACAAAATGGTATACATGTATTTATAGTTAGTTTCAAGCAGCTATAAACATCATACACATTTTATATGCTACTTTTGGAAGTTGCACTTTTTGTGTCGATCAATACGATTGAACTCTATGTAATATTTCACCACGGGGTTTCTTATGACCCCTATTCTCTCCTCATTCTATTTAAGGGAAATTTTAAGAAAATATTTATTATTTTAAGGAGCTCGTGAAAATATTGTCCATAACTTTGTTTTTCCTTTTGTAGTTTTTCAACTTTTTACCATGCTTAATGCTTAATTCTCATTATAAGCCTATTATACATTCTCTATGTGTATTTATTATACATTCTCCATGTGTTTTTAAACCTTTAAAGCATTGTAAAAGTTTGTAATCACCATGTACTTGTTACTTTAAAAGTATAACAATGTATGAAAATGAATTCACTAATTTGTTATATATTTTAGAATGGGAAGCTTAGATTTTGACCAGATTTAACAATCAAAATACCCCATAACAAATATTTTTCCTACCAAATTCCATCTATGTTTTAAACCATTTTCACAATAAAATACTACTTGTTTCATAATGTACAATATTTCTCTACTTTACAATTTTTTAATTCACATTATAGTAATTTTACATAAAATAACATATCAAAATAATATGCATATAAGCTTCTAGAACTAAATATCGATTATTCTTGTTAAAATAATACTTCATAAGGAGCTCATGAGTTTGGTTGAGGCAATTTTTAAGGGTGGCTGACGCGAGGGGGATCATATTGAATCCTTGCAGAAGCCTAGAAAAACAATATGGTTGAGGTCTTGAAAGCCTGCAAATAATAAAACAAAGGCTTAAGCACTTTACAAAGGTTTTCTCCCAACAAATGAAATCATAACAAATTATTTGGTTGTTATAAGAGATTCAAGCATAATAATCAATCTCATGGTTTAAAAAACAATCCCTTCTTATAGCCCAAGTATAAAAGGAGATTGGCACTCTACATAAAATTTGATTTTACTAGGTATCCAAAGAACATGACCATGAGTCTTATTCACTAGCCAACATAGTAGTTGCTTGCAATATAGGAGTCATTGTAAAAAAAGAGGGGTGACGCTTTCAAGCAATTCCTTAGAAACCCCGGTCATAAAGATGAGGATACTTAAAATTGTAATTAACAACCCCCGAGTGATACAAATTGGATAATTATATTATTTTCATTAATCTTTATGCTTTTTGAGTGGAGAAAGTGAAAGAATCAACTCACGATACCATTTTTACTCTTGGTTCTGAGTTTGGAAAATTGGAGTTTGATACATTACGGAGGGAATTCAAGGCATTTAAATGATATTTTTTGGGGTAATTTTTATTTTATTTTTATTATTATTATTATTATTATTTTATTTTTATTTTTATTTTTATTTATTTATTTATGTATTTATTTTTATTTTTTTTCGCTTCAATGCAAGACCTTTAGCACTATTTTACACACATACATCTTTCCAATGGAATAAGAATCACCTCAATCGATGTTAGTATGTAAAAGTTATGCTAGTTGAAACTTGACCTTCATGTTTGACCACTATAATTTGAGGGGATACCATGTTAGTCTCTAGTATTCATGGAAAAGGGGCTAGCCACATGATCACAATGAAGAAGATTCTAGAAGAGTCCATGTTGTAACTCTAGTTAAGAGTTCAAGGTGTCAAACTTAACCACTCGTAGGCTATTGGGTCACGTTATAATCAAACCATTGGGAGGAAAAGGGGTTCCAGTCTATTCAAGTGAATTTTGTTCCATAAACGAGCAGAGTAGCCGAGAGTGGATAAGGAGAGAGAAAACAGAGAGGGTTTATGCATCATAGCAACCCACGGGCCACAAGCCTCACTTATTTGTACTTACATCCATTTTCCATTCAGAGAAAGAAAGAAAAGCAACCTCACTATCCATTTGGGTTTTCTCTAGAAAGGGTTTCCCCGGTTACATCTTGTATTAATTTGTGGCTTATGAGGTTTATTTAACTATTCTTTATTTTGTGCATGATTATAATTTCCATGCATACACATTCAACAATAATTAAAAAATCCATTAATCTAAGGAGAAACCTCATAATGTATTCAAGATTTATAATATATTTTAGTATGTTGTGATGATTTGTCCAATGGAATATCCACGATAGTTTGCGAACCATATTGGTACAAGAGTATGTTTTTTTGGATATATTGTGGGGAGTAGGAAGGGATCCAAACTAGTTAAGCCAAAAGTCACAAAAAACTAATCATGGCCAACAAATCTATGAATAACTCTCAAGATCCTATAGATGAGAGCTTTGTGTAGATGGAAGCATGAGTCGTAGATAAACCATAATGTTAGACTCCTCGTGGTGGCCTTGAACAATAAGCTTGGGATATTCCTAGAAGATGGAGGTTCTGACACATAGGTCAGATTATAGGGAAAATTGCCAGATCAAGAATATCTAGAGAGGGACACTAAGAAAGAACCCAAAAAGGATCAATTAGTTCGAGTGATGTGAACCATTCATGGTCCCTATTCAAAATGGAAGTCATGGTCAACATCAAGCTATATAAAGGTGAGGTTGATGATTTGAAACCTCATCACTAGTTGCAACAATTAGAGGTTTATTTCTAATGTTCATCATATAGAGGAACAACGGAAGATTTCGTTTGCTCGATTGAAATTAGAGGGCCATTCCCTTACCTGTTAGGAAATCCACATGAAAACCTACAATTTGGAGGGATATCCTCTAGTGACTAAGTGGGGGGATTTCAAAACCCTCATAAAGTCAAAATTTTATCCTATCAAATATGTAGAGAACTACTGGATCCAATGGCATTACTTTAGGAAGAACTAAGGTCAACGTATATAGGAGTACATAATATAATTTAGAAATATGTCCATAATCTTACGTATCTCCCCAAAGAACCCAACATACTCCTAAATCAACTTGGGGGTCTACACGTCCATATGCGAAATCAGGTGATGTTGTTTAATCCTAGACCAGTGGACGATTGTAACACCCTCATCCCACATATATCTAAGTAATTGACCAACCGGGGTAAAAATGTGACGAAGAGTTACTATGATTAGATTCAACATCCTAAGTAACCTTAAGGAAGTGGAATTGACGAAAACATATCACACATGCCTTACACATCAACAAAAAGACTCCCAGAAGACAACCAAACCACTCAGGCATCCAAACCTTGGGTCCCACTGAGGTTTTAGGCCTTCAAACCTCAGGACGCTCCCACAGTATAGGCATGGATGAATCTTGGAGGATTTGGATGCTCCCACAACATATGCAAGCATGCATCTAGTGGATTTTTGCCACATACCTATGTCAATGTCACCGGGTTTTGAGGCACTTTTTCAGGCCCAAAGCCCAAGTCACTGCCCAGAATTCAATGACAAGATCATACATGATATATAACAATGAAACAATAGTGTCAAAGAAAATATTGGAATAAGGAATTGATTGGACCCCTACCATCCATGACAAACATTTCTTCAAACATGTCCAAATATGTAATCTACAGGTTTAAATAACAAATATGAACATAGGGATCTCATACTTATCTGAGAATCACTAAGAAGCAATATTCCCTCACATCATTAGCTGTAGTATCATCTACCAGTTCATAGATACATTGTTTACTCATTTACAAATAAAAACATGAGGAGGTCCATACATCATCACTCTCAGAATACATGCTCATAGCCAACATAATAACAACAAAAATATCAGGGATACATCACCCATAAGATCCACATATAAACCAATACATTTACACATCAAATTCCAAGGAAATTAACTTCTCATTAATGAATGTAGAAACTAACCAGGGATGGGACTACCACTTTCCACCCGACCACATATTGGCTGAGCCAAAACTCTCTTTAGCCAATCACCCCCGTGCCATATTCCAAGCATGAATGTGGGACTAATAACCAACCAAAAGTAATCAAACAAGCATGGATGCTACTAGAGTTCTCCACCTGCACCTTGATGAATTTTACTGCCTCCTAGTATCTCAGGCTTTACTATAATCCACAGTTTGATCCAGGGATCACTAGGCCCTACACCAAGACCCACTCTCTAGGATTTATCGTACATCCCCTCCTAGGACTAATCATCCCAACAGAGAGCGATCCACCTCTTGGATTTACTGTATATCCCGCCATTCACCGGCAAGGATTCCTAGGCCCGTCGAGGCACACAATTCTATCTTTACTGCAACCCACAATTTGGTTTAGGGGTTACTAGGCCATTGGCTTTACCATAATCCATAGTCTAGTTTAGGGATCACTAGGCCATGTGTTTTTCCTTTCAGAGATCCACCTCACTCAGCTTCGAATCCATCCGACAATGCAGCTCAACGAAAACATGAGAACCCATCACATCAAGGCTATCCAGAAATGGAAAGGCTAGGCATAAATATTTTCACACCTCGAAAAACCCATGCCATGACAAAAAATAACCACGTGCAATACCATGGATGCCAAATCTAGCAAGAAAATCACACATGCAAATCAATACCCACAACGAATCCTGATGTAGTTGCTTGATCCGGCTCTTCCTTGCTTGCTCCTTCCTTCCTATTGCCTTCTTTTCATTTCTTAATCCAATGCCAAAGTGCTCCAAGAAAACTCTAAGTGTCCAATAGAGAGAGAGAGATAATAATGAGAGAGCTCCAAAACTGAACTGACAAAAGGTACCAACTGATCCTCAAAAGCCTTTTTATTAATGAGGCGTACATTTTCTTCATTTACCATTATTTTCTTTCAATTTCCTCCTCACATGTAACTTGTGACCTTTCGCCTCCCTTTTCTGCTAATTTCCATTATTTTCATAAATAAATGTGCCAAAATTCCAATTTTCCTTTCCAAAGCCTTTGCCTTTGCCAATTTCCTTAGCCGTAATTAACCAAATGAACACCCAGTAGGACTCTTTTTTCACAACATTCATTCAGGGACACCTTCCTCGGTATTCAAACATATACCTTAACAAAACTGCTTAGAATAAAACATACTACTCATGGAGCTTTATAAAATAGTTCGATGCAATATTTACAATGATCATCCTGTTGAAAGAAAACCAACATGACAACATGATAATATGACGAATATAATAACATGACACCCATACCACTTATTGGAGATTTATAACATAGCTCATGGTGGTATTTACACCCATATACATATTTACATATATCAAAACATCACACGAAAGCATATGCTAAAACATATACCAAACATCGTACCAATACTGTTTTGTCTCAACTGACAAAAAAGGAAGGATACATAGCCCACATATGATCCACCATCTCCCACAAAGCTTCATTGGGCCCAAAGTGCTTCCATTTCACTTTAACTTACTTTATTGATCGATTTTGGAGCATGAGCACCTTTCTTTGCAATATACACTGAGGCTCCGGCTGGAATTATCCGTCTGGCTCCACCTGCAATACAGACCAGTCAATCGCATGATCAACATCTTTAACATTCTTCTTAACCAATGATATATGAAAAAAATCATGGACTTTCACTATGGAAGGTAGTGCAAGTCAATAGGATATTGGTCTGATCCTCTCAATAATCCTGAAAGGTCCACAAAACCGGGGTGCTAGCTTGGCACATGATCCAATCCGCGAGGAGCTCTTCTTGGGCTTGATGCACAAGTACACTTGTTCCCCAACCTGAAAATCCTTAAACAACATGTTCCAGTCTACATAACTCTTCTGCCTATCCTA
Organism: Pinus albicaulis; assembly: GCA_034641835.2. Classification (NCBI taxonomy): domain Eukaryota; kingdom Viridiplantae; phylum Streptophyta; class Pinopsida; order Pinales; family Pinaceae; genus Pinus; species Pinus albicaulis. The sequence goes on along the minus strand of CM076578.1, from coordinate 612,200,802 downwards.
CGTTACTTTCAAATTCTTCTTGATTACCTGTATTTCCTGTTCCATTTCTACTAACATGTCTGTTCCAATCAATATCCGGTTAATCAGATCGCTACAAATGATGGGGGTATTGAAAATCCACCCATGCAATGCCTCAAACAAACTCATCTTCAAGGATTCCTGATACCCGTTGTTGTATGTGAACTCTACTAGTGGAAGATACCCTTCCTGCTTCCGTTGTTGATGCATCAAATACATCCTCAACATGTCCTCCAATATCTACTGACCCTCTTTGTCTGTCCAATATTTGTTTGCGGGTGATAAGCTATGCTGAAGGCCAACTCGGTGCCCAAACCTAGAAACAACTCCTTCTAAAACTGGAAGTCAGCTTTGCATCCCTGTCTGACACAATCTTCTTTGGAACACCATGCAATATGAAAACATTTGTAATGAACACCTGTGCCACATCACTAACAGAATATATAGTCTTCACTAGAATTAAGTGTGCAACTTTTTTCAACCTATCCACCACAACCATGATGGAATCATGTTGTCTAGATGTCTAGGAAAACCTGTGATGAAATCCATGGAAATGACCTCCCATTTCCACTCTAGAATTGAAATTGGTTGTAGTAGTCCACCTAGATGCCTACATTTTTCCTTAACCATTTGACAATCCAAACACCTAGCTACAAACTCTGCCACATCCTTCTTTAGATTCGACCAATAATAGAAACTCTTCACCACAGTCAATGTTTTAAGATACCCTAAGTGACCCGAATATGGTTTCACAAGAAACTCCCTCAATATCACCTTCTTGAGATCACTGCTATTTGACACATATATCCTTCCACTTAACCTAACCAATTCATCTATCGTGAGACGATAGTCCACATCTTGTACATCTGCACCTATACCTGTACCTATATCACTACCTGTACTTGTACCTATACTTTGCTACAACCTGTGCACAATTTCCATATACTTATCATCCCGCAGATCTGCCTGCACGATCCTATCCTGTAAATCTATCCGATAGGAGCTCATAGCTGCTATGTTATTTACCTGTATCCTCCTGCTAAGAGCATTTGCGACCCTATTCTCCTTTCCCTTGATGTACTTGATATCGAAGTCAAACTCACTGATCATGGCCAACCATCTAGCTTGCGTGGCATTTAGATTTTGTTGGTCAAACAAGTATCTCAACCCAATGTGATCACTCATCAGTACAAACCTCCTTCCAAGAAGATAGTGCCTCCACATATTCAATGCATGTATGATCGTTGCTAGATCAAGATCATGTGTTGGGTAGTTTTGCTCGTGCTCGTTTAGTTTTCATGACTCATAGCATACCACATGTCTATCTTACATAAGGAACCCACCAAGTCCTCTCTTGCAAGCATCTATACATACTACAAAATCCTTGTCTGGATCTGAAATCTTTAACACTAGAGAACGTGTCAACAACTGCTTAAGTTTCTCAAAATTGGCCTCACTCCACTGTCCAATCAAGCTTCTTACCTTTCCTCTACAATGATGTAATATGATAAGCAATATGCGAGAAGTTCTTGATGAACCTGCTGTAATAACCTACCAACCCCATTAAGGATCTCACCTCATCTACATTTCTACGAGCTACCCACTCCATGATGGCCCTTATCTTTTATGGATCTACTGCAATGCCCTCCTTGGAGACAACATGTCCCATGTAATGTACCTCAATCTGGACGAAATTTCATTTGCTGAGCTTAGCATACAATTGATGCTCTCTCAACAATATCAATACTATTTCCCTATGCTCAACATGCTCTTCCTCATTTTTAGAATATAACAATATGTCATAAATGAACACAATAACAAACTTGTACAAATAAGGATGCAACACAAATGTTCATCAAACACATAAATTTGGCTCGAGCATTATTTAAATTGAATGGAACTACAACAAATTTGTAATGCCCATACCTAGTCCTCAATGCGGTATTGTAGGTGTCCTCTTCTTTGATGTGTACATGATGGTATCGTGATCTCAAGGCGATCTTAGAGAACATTGTTTCTCCCTTTAACTGATCAAAAAAGTCATCAATCCTCGGTAACAGATTCTTTTTCTTGATGGTCACTTTGTTCAATTGTCTGTATTCAATGCACAATATGGGAGTACCATCCTTCTTCCTCGCAAATAATACTGGTGTGCCCCATGGTGATACACTTGGCCTAATGTATCCTTTGTCAAGAATCTCTTTCAACTGCAACTTTAATTCTACCAACTCAGGTGTGCTCATCCTGTAAGGTGTTTTTCATGCTGGAGCTTCCCCTGGTACAACTCAATAGAAAATTCTACCTCCCTATGAGGTGGAAACTCTGAGATATCTGTTTATTCATTTACAAATAAAAACATGAGGAGATCCATACATAATCACTATCAAAAAACATGCTCATAACGAACATAATAAAAATAGAAATACCAGGGATACATCAACCGTAGGATCCACATATAAACCAATACAGTTACACATCAAATGCCAAGGAAATTAACTTCTCATTAATGAATGTAGAAACCAACTAGGGATGGGACTACCACGTTCCACCCGACCATAGATTGGCTGAGCCAAATATCTCTTCAGCCAATCACCCCCGTGCCATATTCCAAACATGAATGTGGGACTCATAACCAACCAAAAGGAACCAAACAAGCAAGGATGCTACCAGATTTCTCCACCTACACCATGAATAATTTTACTGCCTCCTAGTCTCTAAGGCTTTACTGTAATCCATAGTCTGATCTGAGGATCACTAGGCCCTACACCGAGAGCCACTCTTCCTTTATCTTACATCTTCTCCCGGGACTACTAGGCCCAATTGAGAGCGATGCACCTCTTGGATTTATTGTATATCCTGTCATTCACCGGAAAGGATTCTTAGGCCCACCGAGGCACAAAATCTTGGCTTTACCGCAACCCACAGTCCTGTTCAGGGTTACTAGGCCAGTGGATTTACTGTAATCCATAGTCTAGTTCAGGGATCACTAGGCCATGTGTTTTTCCTTTCAAATGTCCACCTCACTCAGCTTCGAATCCATCCAACAATCCAGCTCAACCAAAACATGAGAACGCATCACATCAAGGCTATCTGGAAATGGAAAGGCTAGGGATAAAACATTGTCACACCTCGAAAAACCCATGCCATGACAGAAAAGAACCACATGCAATACCATGCATGCCAAATATAACAAGGAATTCAATATAACAAGGAAATCACACATGAAAATCAATACCTGCAAAAAATCATGTTGTAGTTGCTTGATCCTTCTCTTCCTTGCTTGCTCCATCCTTCCTCTTGCATTATTTTCCTTTCTTGATCCAATTCCCAAGTGCTCCAAGAAAACTCTGTGTCCAAGAGAGAGAGAGAGAGAGAGAGAGAGAATACTAAGAGAGCTCCAAAACTGAATTGACAAAAGGTACCAACTGATCCTCATAAGCTGTTTTATTGATGAGGCCTCTATTTTCTTCATTTCCCATTATTTTCCTTCATTTTCCTCCGCACATGCAACATTTGACCTTTCACCTCCATTTTCTCCTAATTTGCATTATTTTTCATAAATACATGTTCCAAAATGCCAATTTTCCTTTCCAAAGCCTTTTCCTTTGCCTTTGCCAATTTACTTAGCCATAATAAACCAAATGAACACTCACTAGGATGTTTTTGCCCAACATTAAGATTGGAATAAGTGTCCCATCAACCGTGGTTATTATTTTTTCCTTTGTTAACTTTTATTACATGGAATTTTCACCAAGGTTGTTACAACAATTCTTGTGTACAAACATAGTACATGGAGAACATAGGCTTGAAGAAAGGGAAATCAAGTGGGTTAAAGAAAAAAGAGCACCAGGAGGTTCCCAAGGAGGGGGAAAAGAAGTGTAAAAGAGAAAACGGAAAGAAGGCAACAACCATGACACATTAGTACAAAGATCCCAACAACCATTGCAACCACTGTAACATTGGTGGTCATATAAAGGAGAAGTGTTGGAAGTGACATTAAGAGCTCAACCTGAAGAATGAAGATAAATATACTAAAAAGAAGATTCTCATGGTTACTAATTTGACAAACCAGGCTGAAGTCAACTTGAACATGGATGAAAAGATATTTTGTACATTAGTGCAGAAGGAGGTGAATCTTAGTAGACTTTAACAATAAGAAGAAAACACAAAGATTAGACCCTTCCACATAAAGATACAAATCAAGAACACAAAGACTGACACTCTATTCTAGTCGAGGTCATAGACGAATCTCATTGCTATAGGGCTGGTTAACAAATTGGGATTGGACATTTTGAATCATCCATGCCCATATCCATTGGGATGCGTAAATAATGATGCAAAAATAAAGGTAACCAAACAATGTAAAATCAAATTTGCTATTAGTGCTAATTTTATTGATGAAGGAGAACTATATGTGGTTCCCCTTGATGTATGTGGAGTGATGTTTGGAAGTCCCTATTTGTACACGAGGGATGAAATCTTCAAGTAGAGAGCCAACTAGTATTGCCTCATTAAGGATGAAAAATCCTTCACCATCAATGCACACAATGACAAGTCCAAAATTTCAATGGTAAGTGATACCTAAGGCAATAAATTGATTAGTTCTAGAAAGAAGTATGTTTTATTGTTTTTTAAGAGAAAACTAGTTTTTTGAAGATTCAATTAGAGCAAAGTCATCCCTGAAGTGATGCATTAAGGAACAAAAACAACAAATGGAAGAGTTGCTCGAGGAATACATGGGTGTTTTCCAAGAGCCTAAAGGGCCATTTCCCAAGAGAAAAGTGAGGCATGAGATCCAACTATTGCCAGACTACCCATTGCCAAAAATTTGGTTGTACATGGAATATGTTATAGAAACAAGGTGAGGAAGTGGTTACAGTAGCTACTGAAATAAGGTGTGATTCAACCAAGTACCTCACCATGTGGGTCACCCATCATCATTGTGACAAATAAGGATGAGACTTGGTGAATATGTATTCATTAGAGGGTGTTAAACAAAATTACACTTAAGAATAGGCACCCTCTACCCAAGATAAACTATATCTTGGATCAATTGTAGCAAACCAAATACTTCACTAAGATGGAATTAAAGTCTTGATATCACTAAGTTTGAGTCAGAGAAGAAGATACTTGGAAGACTACCTTCAAAACAAAGCAAGGATTGTATGAGTTGTTAGTCATGCCATTTGGCCTATGCGATGCACCAGCTATTTTTATGATGTTAATGAATGATATATTGTGCCCTTTTATAGATTCCTTTGTTATTGTCTATTTGGATGATATAATATAGTGCCACCTAGGAGGAGCACATATCCCATTTGATGTGGGTGCTAGAGACATTAAAGAAGCACCAATTGTTAGGCAATCTCAAGGAGTATGAGTTTGCTCAATAGTCTTTGGTGTATCTAAGGTATGTGACAGGTCAAAGAATTCACAAACTAGGCAGTTCACGACAAAATTTGGATATAGAGCCTAGTGCGAAGTTAACTATGAAGGTAAAAAGTTATGATGGTGGAAGTTGATTTGGAAAGTTAGATATCCATTCAAAACAAAACTTTCCCCTTGGCTAGATCTCAATGGAAAACTTCTTACTTGGGTTATTCTCTTAAAGCATGGTTGGAACAGGCCCAAGAAATGTCCTCTGTGTAAATCCCAGGAAAAATATTCTTTGCATATGTTTGTTCAATGTAGTTGTGTTTCTCATATTATCACTATCTTTTGGAGAGAATTCAATCCCAAAACTAATTGGGTTGGTCATGCTCTTGCATATTGTTTTAGATTATAGTTATTAAACAAGTTATTCAGATGTTATCAAGGCTTGCCTTACATACTTGTAAATTGTATATGGAGAGCTCTGAATTTGTGCCTTTTCTATGACTTGCATGCTCCTGCTAAACCTTGTGTTTCCAAGATCATTTTGCTAAATATGGAATTTAAATTACAGCCAAAGAAAAACATTATGAAAACATCTCAAATTCTTGAATTTTATTTTGACATGCCATGGGGGTTTTTAGACATGGCTAGTCAATGGAACCCACCTCATTGTGGAGTGGGAGTAGTATTATATTTTACCCACTCTCATTTGATGTATTGTATATATGCTCCAGGTAGAGGATCCAACAACAAGGTTGGGTTCATAGCCCTCTGGTTCCTCTTGGAGCTAGCATGAAAAAAGGAAGTAAAAAAGCTACAAGTAATGGGTGATTCTAAATTGGTAATTAATTGGGAAAAGCATAGAGCTTCAATTATCAACATCAACCTTGGGCCTATTTTGTGGGATGATCGAAATCTGGATTGGGGGCAAAAATATTCCAAAAATTAAAATTACTCAGAATCAAACCAAACCAGAACGACCAGATCGGGCCCGTCGCCAGGAATCCGGTGCACTTCGTTTCATCAAAAACCAACTCTATATGTGAATGTTATAGCCTATTGATCACCATGTCAAACATGCAAATTTTCAAAAAAATGGTCAAAGATAAAAATTTGGGTTTTCAAAGGCCCAACGACACGATGACAAGTGTCAGATTCCCATTGGCCTGAATTCTTGGCACATGGGAAATTTTTGATTGGTTTAATTTTTAATCCAATGGGAAGAGGATACGTGGCAAGCCCGGAGGCTGCCACATGCCCCCCCTCCAAGGCCAAATTTGGTTTAAGTCGTATCGGAATTTGAATTTATTTTGGCGGGAAATTTGAATTTTTTTTTGGCAACAAATTTCAAATTTTATTTGGGCAGCAAAATTTTTATATGAGGCTGGGTAGAGGTCGAGGCTCAAACCCGTGACCTCCCCCACACAACGTGTCAACAATACCAACCCTCCTCTGCATTGTTTCTTATTCATATAAGCCATTCACATTTATTTAAAGGTTTAAATATGTTTGGGTAGAGGGGTATAGGGGCCAGCCCTAACACACATTCCATAGAACCGTCGTTCGTGACCAAATAAGGGGGCCAATTCAAATGGCGGAAATAAAAGTTTAAACATGGTTTGATTAACTCGTAAACCAAGCCTATGCGCTAATCCTTCATTAATATGGATTTTGTTAAGTGGGGATTAACAACGCCTAAATTGTGCTTATTGTTAGTTAATATCCAGTTTAACCTTAAGTGTGGTTAGAACTAATTGGCGTATTTCTCCATTTTCAGCGGAGCTCCAATTTTGTCGGACTTAACTGGAGTTTCTCCAGTTTTAGTGGAGATTCCTAGGGAAAAATTGAAGGAAGCATAACTTTTCCTAATTTCGACCAAATTCAGCTCAAGAAGAGTTATTCCTAGATGATTTTGATGCTCTAAGCATGATGGAACATGTTGCAGAGGTGTTGGAGCACTTATGAAAGTGTTTTTTCCACTTTGAAGCTTAAATAAGCCTAGGACCACGACGAGAGGAGGTCATGCCTAGATCAACTAGAGATCATTTTCAGAGATTGAATAGTCTATTTTGAGGTTTTTGGGTCTTTTGAAGATAATGGAGTAGGTTTCAAAGCCATTGGAGCATTGTAGATGCATGTAATCAGACATTTGACCATTAATCCCAAGGGGGCCTAGCCAGTTGAAGTAGATCCATGGAGATATAGCCCATGAGGGGTGAACTCCGTTATCAGCTATTGTGTAATGTGTTTGCTATGTGTTATTTCTCTGCATTTTATTTCATGTACATGAGTTTTTAAAATCTAATTAACTCATAAATTTCTCATCAAAGACACTTAATAACTTGACACATAAACCCCTTCACAATTAGCTAATTTGAGACAATCCTAAACACATTTGTATTTAATTGATGAGGGAGCTAGCACAACAAAAATAGTTTGCCCATATTCATACCAAGTTGGTATGAGAGCCAGGTTTAGCTTGTTTTAGCCAAGGTTAGATAGAAGAATTAACTATTGGTTTTGAATTTGTGCAAGAAGAATTTATCTGTGTGCAAGTTTATGTGTGAAGGAGAAGGTCAGGATTGAGAGTTCAATTCTCAAATCACAGCAAAGAAGCTTTATATACATTACAGGTGTGATGGAAGCTTCATTAAGCACTGTTTCTAGTCAATCCTCCTTAGAAAAACTCTCTGATAAAGAGATGTTGCTGAAGCTCTACATCATGAATGCTATGGTGCAGAATATGTACGAAGGTAAGAGGGAGAGTATTATACTTCAAGAGAAATTGATTGCCATGAAGGAGGAGAAGCAAGAGCTTCTTTAAAAGATGCATGATATGGGGACTTAGCTCCATATTGCAAAAGAAAACTTAGCAAGGATGCATGATATGGAAACTCAACTCCATGATGCCAAGGAAACCTTAGCCAAGCATGTGCTTGAAAAAGAGGTACGTATTTCAAGTTTATCTTCAATTTCTTCTCAAGATCAATGTGTAGGTGATTTTTAAAGACACATTAGAAGAATAGGGTCCAAATTATTGATGAAAATGGGCTATGAAGGTAAAGGATTGGGAAAACATGCACAAGGCATTGTTGAGCCAATTGTTGTGGAGGAAAGGCTTAGATATTTGGGTCTTGGTTATGGACAACATGATGGAGAATGCTCCAAAGTGAAGGAGGCACATGAAGGTGTTCCAAGAAGGACTTTCATTACATGTTCATTACCTTAAGCTTGTGAAGTTTGTGTTCACGAGGAATGCAAAAGTTTCACCCACTTTGTAAGAAGGTGCTCATAAACATGCAACTAATGAGAATGGAAAACAAGAGGATGTTGAAAACTCTAAAGTCATTGAAGCCATTGTTGGTATTCTGATGAGAGCCACTACCTCATCAAATTCATCTCCTCAAGAAGGCGACAAAGGTGAATGTTCAAGGTATAAATATGTTGTTAATCAAGTTGCTTTTGATTATGATAAGCATGGAAAATTCTCACATAAGATTTGGAGAAAGTTTGCATGTTCCTTTTTCGGTTTGAATAACCATAATGTTTCAAGATGTTGGAAGAAGATAGCCATACACAGGAAACTTTCTAAACGAAGGAGGAAAAAAGCCAAAGGTCCATTGGACAAAGCAAACCATGTTGAAAAGACGATGCAATTATTTTGCACTCATTGCCATAAGCAGGGTCATCTTGTAGATAAGTGTTGGACTTTGTATCCAAAAATTCATCCACGACATGTGAAGAAGTTGGAGAGACATCTTGAAAAGAATGGAAAAGAGGATTCCATAATTAATGTGGGTCAGGATGATTCACATGATGATGTGCAGCTGAAAGAAGCACCATTGAAATGGTTTGGAAAGAGATGGTTATATTTCTTAACCAATTAAGGCCTTGCATTTATTTTGATGATTGATTCAAAATATTGCCTTATTGATGCATTTATTTTCTCTTGAAAGTATGCTGCATGTTGCATAAAGCAAGATGTTGGAAAAGTAGAGTTATTTGACTTGCTTAGTTGCAATTTTGCATGTGAATGCATTTCTTTTTCTATAGAATGCATGTTGCATGTTTATGCCAGGAAGGTGTTTGAAAGTGGAGTATATTGACTCACTATTATTGCCACAAAATTTTTTCATTTCAGCTCTTTAAGTACATGTACATATGAATGGGTTTCTTGTACTTATGGTTGTACTTGTGAGAGAGCTAAAGCATTTATACATGCATGAGAGTTTGTGTGTATGAACATGATGAGTGATCGCCTTGTGTGGTATTGATTGCTTTGTTTAACATGTATGTTGTCAACTTGAGAGTGTTGATCATTTGCACATGCATGAATGTTGACTTGTGTTGGTCAATTGATTGTTACATGCATGTCATATCGACTTGGAAAAGTTGATTTTGTCTCCAAAGATGAAAGGGAGATGTTGACGAAGTGTTTCATTAGATGTGAAATTATTTTTGTTTTGGGAAAAGATTCGTCAAATTGTTACACACGCTTATGCTTTACTTGAGAGTCAATTGTTTGAAGAGGCATGTTTTGTCGACTTGTTTTTGGTCGATGGTTTGTACACCAAGATGTAAGGTATTGAAAGGTAATGTTGCACATGGTAGGTATTAAATTTATTTAGCACAGAGGAAAAAGGATATGTCGTCAAGTTATGTTTCTTGCATGATGTGTTTTAAGTTGATGGTTGTATTGACTAAAAATTTCACTTTAAAAGATATTTGCACGTCAAGAGATTCAATCCCTCATATCCTTTGGAATATTGGAATATTAACGTTAAGATAGATTTGGTTATATATATATATATATAATTGGCAAAACCACTATCATGATAAATTGGCTATTTTATCTCAAATTTATTTTATTTGTTTATTGTTAAATAATTTTACCAAATCAAACCCTTGGGCAACAAAAACTCTTCAAATTTAAAATTTTAAAGTGCACCAATTTTTTTTCAAATTTCAAATTTTAAAATAATATATTATATAAAATTTATATAAAACAAATTACAAAACTTAAATTATATATATATATATATATATATATATAGATTACCAACTTGCAACCGGGATGATAATCAATTTCTCTTGCAATGTACAATCATGTTTTAATTTAATATTATTTCATCATGCCATCCAATATGGCCCGAAATTAATAAAATACAAAAAAAACATTCATTTTAAAATGAAGAATTGCATATGAAACGAATTTAGTGATCCGTGGGACTTGGTCCTCCTATTAATATTCAACATATAAACCCTAATATCATATATTTAATAACATAACCTAGATGACTATGCTCAAGATATTGATATTTCTGTGAATCAATTAAGTGGTTATATTCCAAGTGGGTTTGGCATGAAGCCTTTTCATCATGAATTTTAAAACGTGCTGGTGTATGCTATCCATTTATAGTCTTAAATGACTATATCTTTAATTTTAAGTAGCGTGCTTATGCTTGCATACTTGGGAATTTCTGTGCAACATCAGAAATGTTTACCAATTCTTAATGGGAACTTCTTTTACCATATTAAGGATGTTCTTTTACGTATCCTGAGCATGCTTTAAGCCTAATTTCCCTTGACCTTAATGACTCTGGAACCTGAATTTATCTTGAATTTTATGACTATGGTCTTCTGAACTTTCTTGATTATGATCTTCAAAGGTATCTTGTAATCAAATAAATGCTGACTGTAGGATCTAGACTCCAGATCTTATCAGAGCAGATAGCAAGGTACTGAAACAGAATAGCCAGAAACAAAAGTAGCAAAAGACAAAAAAAAAATCAGTTTCTGATTGCCTGAGTTGTAACTTGTAATCCAAGTTGGGTTTCAAGAATTGTTCATCTCATACACTCTATGCTACTCTTGAGTTCTGATTTTATGCTGAGTACATATCTTCTCTCTCTCCTTGTGCAGAGGGTTGAAATTTTATCCATGGGTATTGTCATATTTCAAAAATTTCCATGCTAGACTTCAATGCATACTGCAAATTTTGGAAGCAGATAAGGAATGCTCGAGATACAAATAATTTTAATTCAGGAGTTGGATGTAAAAGAGGAGAACAAAACTTTTCAAAGTGTTAATGATCAACAATGAAATGAAAATGTAATCTATTTGAGTGAATGATAAATATTAATGCCCAAAGACCTTAAGACTGATTCTTGACAAGAAGGAAAACTTAAAAAGCCTATTAATCTTACAAAAGACATCGATGTTCAAGAACTTCTTAAATTCATGAAAAGAAAGGCACTCACCTCCAGCTGCGTGCAAGAAATTTTAAATTGGGTACTCGCTCCGCTAAAATCTATATGATATCGATGCCAAAGAAGGTGAGAAGTAAGACACTGAGAAGAAGCACAATCACAAAATTGGGGAAGAATGGGTTAGTAGGAGAAATACCTCTGTAGATTGGAAACCTAACTGGTTTAACAGCTCTTGGTTTAGGTCACAATTTTTTTACAGGGACAGTCCCATCATCACTTAAAATGCTTCAAAAGTTGGAGAGGTTTGATATGGGAGGTAGCTGTTTACATGGAAACCTCCCAACTCAAATTGGGAAACTTAGAAGTTTAGGGCTACTTTATATAGAGGAAAATAATCTTTCTGGAAATATCCCTGATTCTATTGCCCAAATTTCAAAGCTGAGATTTCTATATCTGTAAAAGAATCAATTATCAGGGGAAATTCCTAAAAATTTAGAGAAATGTGTGAACTTACTACTGCTAGATAACCTCTTCATTTAGGGAAATAAAACCTAATATCATATATTTGATAACATAAATAAATTATTATTGATAAAAATGTGGATGTAAACGAAAATGGATGGTGAGATGAAGAATTAGTTATAGCACGGTTCTTTATTTCTTAAACTGGTCCGTAGGAAATTTGAAATACTCATTCCCAAACACATTGTGAAATACTCATTTATGCTTCATTTCAAATATTACAAATTCGATAAAATTCCATCTTTGAATTTCCATTCAGACGGAATTAGCTACGAAATGGTTCTTTGAATAATTTTTTGGAAAAATCAATGCTTTCATCCCATCCCATCTGCTCTGGTTCCCTTTGCAACCCAATCTACAATCTAAAAAGATCGCCATTTGTGATATTTGAACAAGTGAAGACTTTTATAACATGGTTACATCCATTATGGTTAAGAGACATATGCATTCTTGTTTCTTTCATTGATTTTGTCTTTACATTCTTCTTGCCTGGGGCCATATTTCCTTTAGAATGATTTAGTAGATTTAATTCTTTTCGATTTAGGTTCCTCATTAAATTCGTCTGCATGGGCACACCCACAAATTTCTTTTCCGAAGAGCGGAGAGAGGACATATGCATTGTGTCATGCTTTTTATTTTCAATGGCTTTATTTATTCAAAACAAAATCCGGTATGCCATGAACTACATAGGAGGAATGTATGGGTTTATGATATTAAAATATTTCCCTCCACCTGAAGGATTCAACACTCCACTTGCAACTCTACGAAAGAAATTGGTTAGATGCCCGCATATGTTTACCTGCATAATACCGCCCTTGTTAAAACCAGCGAAACTCTCAATATCGGTAATCCGTCAAAATGTCAATTTATATCCTCTCAACTGTATAAATATTCACTTCTAGATATCTATATTCGGGATTTTTGTTGTATTTTTTTATGACGATATCGATGATGCATAATATAAATTGGTTAATCAGAAGAGGGACCGGCGTACTTATGAGAGGATATACAACCATGTTCTGCAGTCATTTCCTACCCACCAAACTTTTAGCATTCCTCCACCTCTCATAAAGGGTTGATATTACATTTTATTCCACGATTTATATTATTTTTTTAAAGAAATTGACAGAATGGAGCTCTATTTTTTTTAAAGAAATTGATAGAATAGAGCTCAACGAGAGAAGAGAAGTCAGGATGAAGGGACGTAGGTACCTAGGACTTGTTGTGCGCTAAATATCCTGGTGACGTCTCTGTAGAGCATCTTTCCTATCAAGTTTTAGAGTGAGAAATTGAGAGCCATGGATGTATTCAGAAGCGAAGTCGCCCATAGAGGGTTGCCTCAAATATCTCCTGAGACGTGTCTCCAATAAAAGGGTCAATTCCACTCCACATTATATACCTGATCACCCCTTCACTTCACACATCCACTTTGTCACTGTAATCCTTCGCATCCAGAGGTGGAAGTGGAGGCTTCCTGTTGCTCATTTGAACATGGCTTCCACACTATTCCGACCATAAGAGCTTAATCTAGATTTACAGAGAGTGTTTTCCAATAGCAATCGATGGAAAAGAGCGAAGGAAAAATATGCCTCGTCCTTGTTCCACTTTTTCTTGGAAGAAAACAAAATTCCCTTCAATACTCAAGGAGATTTAAAATTCTTCTGATTGCTATCGAAGGAGATTTAAAATTCTTTTGATTGCTATTGTTTGAGAAAAGAGGGTGTAGGCGGTTGATGGAGAGATGCCTGAATCCGTCGAGCCCAGGACCACAGATTTCAACTGCCCACTCTAAAGTGAGCCCGTGACATGACCCTATTTATTGTTGATGAGTCAGAGTTGGTGACGTGATTCCAGTTATTGCTGATGCATGGCCAAAAATGCTACACAGATCCAACGGTGGACAATGTGACAGATGTTTACTTGAATCAACGACATAAAATAAAAAAGGTTGACTATGGTGAGTGGTGGAATGATTCAAAAGTAAACACCTTTGGTGTAAAAATAAAAACGCCAACCTTTTATAAAATTATAATAACAAATTCTCTGTTATGAATTTATCGCGACAAATTTATTGTTATGGATGTAGTTGGCCCCAATCCCTTGTGTGTAGAATATCCTTTCATGAAAATAAATAATCATAATAATAAGTTGTAAATTGTGATGAGATTAAAAAGGTAAATGTTTTTTAACTGTCATATTTCAATATTTCAATTTATGTGTTTCTAATTGCTTTAACCTAGATCCATTCTTAAGCTAATATTAACTAACAAGTTATTAATATTTAGACTGTTAGTTAATATTAGTTTAAAGTTTATAATGAAAACCATTACAGTAATCGTTACTATCAATAATTATGTAAAATAATATAAATTTTAAATTTGTAATCAAATAAAAAAGAAAAAAAGAAGAAAAAAGAAAAAAAAAGAGAGTTCATGACAAGGATTTTTGTTTTGTTACCCTGGAAATAGTGACAGGTTTATAAGTTTTATATATGATTATAATGTAATTTAATTTTTTTATGCTTTGATTTTTTTCCTCGAATATTGTAACACATGCACATCCAAATTCTCAAAATATTACAAGAAATTAGAAGTAAACACCATGTACACCAACGTAACCATGGGGCACAACTCTAAGATAGATATCTGAAATAAGTTACCTAATAACTCTTGGTATAAAATGTTATGATCTAAATGCTAAAAATATTATAGGAAACTAGAAATACTAAATTACCACTTGTAATATTCATTCAATTCTCAATTTTAAATTTTGTGTACTAAAAATGTGTAAAATGTTTGGGTGTGTTAATTTTGATTAAGTGCAACCCTCCTTGGCACGTTTATTTGATTAAGTGCACCATCTTTAGTCTCACTATTTTTTTTCTTCATTAGAGTGTATATGATGCTATGAACCTCTGTTTTGGCATATGTGCAGTCATATGAATAAACACATGCCATACAATAATACTTTCTAGACCACATTAGCACACTATCATAATGAGGTACGTGCCCCACTATTGAAAACATTGTCGATTCCTTTTAAAATTGTATATGGTGGTACGTGCCCCACTATTGAAAACATTGTTGAGAGTACTAAATTAAAAGCTTTATTGTCGATACTATTGTTTCTAAATATCGATCGAATGTAGTCATTAATTTTGGCGTAATAGTATCAATGCATGGCATCACTACATGGTGCTACTATTCATCGTCAATGCATCACACGAAGTTAACACACAAATAGCTACTATTCATCGTCAATGCCACACAATTCACCAACATGAGAAAGTAGCATCAATGATAGCTTGCTTCATCATCCACACCAATGACCAATGATCATTATTGTAAAATATTATCGCCTTAAGTTTACCAATGACCAATGCACGTTAAATCAATCTCACACCAAAAAATGGTGCTAGTAGTCCATGTCACCACTAATATGTCATAGGGACTTACGAATTAATCATAATGGAGATCTGACATTCTGGATACCACTACAAATAGAGTAAGTTATCCATTTGCATACCACTATTAGAAGGCCATACTACTAGCATTTTTCAAAAACGAAAAAACATGTGAACTAAAAAACTAAATTGGAAAACGGAAACTATGAAAATGTATATTAATATATGGCAAAGAAATTATATAGACTCCTCTCATCTCAAAGTCATGGTTTCTACATAAATCATAAAAATAAATAGAGGGAGAGAGTGTTTGAAAATTTAAAAAATGAACAAAGATGTTAGGTGCACGGGGAATCATTCTTGATCTTGAAGGAAAACTTGAAATTAGTTATGAATGTGGTTTAAATGAATCAACTAGTAACCAAGAGAAGGTTTCGGCCCTATTACAAGGGCCCAAGATTTTTTGTATTAGATGGATCGTAAATTTGATAGTGATAGGAGACTCATCAATTATAATAGGGTACATGAATAACTCGGTCGTGTCAAAGGACTCCAATTTAGCACGTTTCATAGCAAAGGATTCACAAAAAACAATGAGATCTCATGACCAATAAGGAATCGCATTTGGAGGTTGGAAATATTAGAATAAAAAATGGGATTATGGTATTCTTAATTACTTAATAAAGTTCATCCAAGGTATGGGCATGTAATCCCTTTGCAAAGGCAAGAAGAGGGGAGAGTTAAAATGGAAAATACATGCCCTAATTCACCTAACACTCATGGTACATTAGCACACATCAAGATTGATTACAAACCATACTCATGATAGTGAAGATTGGTATGGTGAAAAAATATGGGAACGTAGCTCAACTTAGTGGGTCACATTCCCATCTTAAACCCCACTTCACAATTGAATTTTTCTATTTTCTTACTTGTGGGTCAACCATTGGAATTTATCCAAGATTTTTCCTTTGGCTATATAATGGCGTATCTCGGATGAGTAAAGGTCATATTGAGCATCGCTTAATGCCATTTAATGTGGAATTTTGGAATTCACAAATCATGATAGATCATATTCATATAGTTTAGTACTCCTTGCACGAGAATTCAAATATTTAAAGCATGTTGAGGAGGCATGAAAGCTTGTTGACAACAAATTAGACTGTTATCACCATTGTGGGAAATGGAATTACTACATAAGAAAAGGCTCATAATATCAAACCTGTAGAGATTCTAAAAATTGTGATATGGTAGAAAAGACAAATTAATAAATCAGAGATAGAGTGCAACATGTCACGTGACTTGAAATGAGCTTGCCAAGGAACTCTCAGTTTGTAGCTTCTCATCAAAGAATCTCAATTGGTTCAACTCTTGAAGGAGTTAAAGAGGTTTGGTCCAACAAGCACTTAAGAACGTGGAGGTTGAAATCATTGATCTAGACACCACACTATCAATAAAGGAACAAAATGAAGCTCATACAAATCATATATTTATCTAATACAAAGTTTCATTTATGTTTGCAAAACAATGTTGATCTTATACACCCTTGTATCTCATTTGGGTATATTTTTTAGTAGTCTCTTCTCTCGAATTTTTGATATTATTATAACAATTCCCCTTTGGTTAACTATATATTTTTTAATATTATTATGCTTGGCAATGTGATTGCATCACCTTTTTAATGCAAAATTCTAATTATTTCAGGAAAAAAACAAAAAAGCAAAAAATGACACGCGACCCATTGTGGATGTAGATAATTAATGAAATCGAACAATTGAAAGCACATGACAATGAGACACTAGTATGGAGACAAAGAGAATTGATGCTTAAAGGTGTTGAAAGCATTGATATATAGTAAAATAAAAATTTGAATAGGTAATTTTTAATTTTACTCTATTATGATGCACCTTGTATCTCAACACATTGATGCAGTTATGTTTCCATAATACATTCATAAATTATTTTGTTAAAAATATTTCAACACTCTACAATGCTCCAAGTAAAGTTGTATATCGGGTAATTTATATGTTTTGTAAGCATCCTTGGCTAATTTTTGAATAGGAGTTCTCACAAAAGTTTGATTTTTAATTTAACCATAAAGTTGTGTGTGTTTTATAATAATTCACCAATGTGGTATTTTTTATATGTTTGTAAGCATCTGGCTAGTGCTGGATAGAAGTTCTCTTTGAAATTTTGATTTTTAATTTAACCATAAAGTTGTGTGCGTTTTATAAATGAATTTACTGATAATGATTATTTTTTATATGTTTTGTAAGCATCCTTGGCTAACTTTTGAATAGGAGTTCTCACAAAAGTTTGATTTTTAATTTAACCATAAAGTTGTGTGTGTTTTATAATAATTCACCAATGTGGTATTTTTTGAAACTAGTAAGTTTTACAGAATTTGAATGTGATTTGGTATTTTTTAATTTAACCCTACTTCAATGCACCTAGTATTATCACACACTAGAGTAAGTATATTTCTATGAAACATTGCTTATATTCAAATGCGATTTGGTATTTTTTTTTAATTAATTAATTAATTAATTTTTATTTTTATTATTTATTTGTTTATTTTATTATTATTATTATTTTTTAATTTAACCTTACTTCAGTGCACCTAGAATTATCACACACTATAGCAATTATATTTCTATGGCACATTGATAAGCAATTAAAAAAAAAAAAACTTAACCCTAACATGATGCAAAAGGTATTGTATGCATGAACGTCTCTATTGGTTTAGTAAGCACTATAGACTCTTTTTTATTTTTGATATATTTTTTAACATGATTTGGATTTTCTTATGTTACTCCAAAGCGGTGTACCTTGTAGTGAGGTGAATTGATAACTAGGCCTTTGGCTTCTTGACATGATTTTAAAGAGCATAACAATATTAATTGGCAAGGATATGGGACTAGATTCCATCATTTTTTATGCATCATCATTTTCAAGTGACATAGGTTGAAAAGATTTATGTTAGATGGCATCTTGGGTCACTCCTCAACTACATATTTAATTGAAATCCTTTCTAAACATTAGATAACCTAGAGTAAAAGATCATAATTATAATTCAATGCTTTGAGCTACTCCTTCGTGTCTTATAAGGTGTTGTTGTTCCCCTCCTCCATCCCATCCAAGTGCCTAGTGATAAGTTCTTATGTATGCTAGTATAAGTCTAGTATAAGGGGGTATTAGATGCTTCAACTCCTTTAGAAGCCTATGTCTAGGGTGATGTTGGCCAATTCCTCACTGATCATGGATTTGTTAGTGCCTCCCCTCTCTTGTTTGAATTTATCCTTGAGTTTCTAGAGGCACCAAATCATGGAAAGTTTGTGTCTTTGACTAAATCCCTTATAAATCCTATACACCTTTTGTTTACTTTCAACCTAGCTGAGATTTACCTTAGTTGGACTGTTGTGGCACTTAGCTAAATGGTGGTCTACCTTGCACCTTGACAACGTCTTTGAAAACTTTGCTACATTAGCTTTGCCCCTCCCTTTCCTCTAGGCTCTTAAAAGATCCATACATCAAAATAGGCACCCCAAAATCAAAATTTTCAAAGCCTTTGTTTTCTTTTCATCATTTAGCTCTCTTTGTTGCTTATGTGGCCTAAATACCATTTGAGAAGCCATATTATACCACCTAAAGATGATCATGAAGTGAAGTTGTTGTAGCAGATACCTTGCCTTCCATTACGAACATGATGAGAAATCTCCCACATGAGTGTATTCTCATCTTCTTTGTTAGGCACAAGTAAAACATGTTTGCTTGACTTTTCTCATTTCCATGCATAAACCCCCTATATGTTTGTACCATTTAAGGGACAAACCATATGTCCAACTTCCCTATCTTGCGCATTCTCACCCATGCAATTTATTGCTACCAAGGCTTGGATTTGATTTCCTATTGATGTTGGTATAGGGTGGTGTTGAAGCCCCATAATTACGTTGCAACAACATGGGGGATAACCACCCGGTTCGGATCTTGGAAGCAACTGCTTTTCTGTTTTGTATAGTGGCTATGATTGGGGATAATGGGACCAGTTTCCCAACAAAGGTTTGATACGATGATGATGGGTTTGATATAAGGTGAAATGGAAAATGATTTTAAACTAAAATAAATGATCTATTTAAACAACAAACACATGCATCTATTTAATCTAATATTTAACTTAATCTATACCTAGGAATAACTTTAAATCATGGGATCTACAAAGATATCTTAAAGAAAAAGGTATTCAAGATTTTTCAATTGCAATAAGAGATGAAATTGTTAAAGATAATTATTTTGACTAAATAGTTAGGAAAAATAATTGTGAAAACTATATTGCATATATCGATTGATCATATACTCAATAAGGAATTACAGCTAAAACATAATACAAAAGTGCTTTAATATAAAACTGTAACTTAGATCTCATACATAATACAATATAAGTAAGATTATTGCTAATACATAAAAAAAAACTCAATCATAAATATAGAAGTACCAGATATGAAAGGTTCTACTCATGAAATTAGCAATGTTGATATGCTTATTTTCAAGCAAATACACATTAAGAGTACATAAATGCAATTTCAGTAGAGTATGCTTTAATATCCAATAAAATGAAGATCTTGTTCCATATATTTCATCAAAACAATCACAAAAGTACAGAAGTGCAAGATTTTGCAAAGTGTTTTTGATAAAATCCCAGACCCCTCTCCAAATGCATGAAAGAGGTTGAAATAATATTACATCTGTATCAAAAATAGATTATTACATAAAAAGATGAGGAGGTTTCAAACAACCTTACTCAGAATACTAAAAATAAGAAGATAAAAACTAATAAATTTGATGACGTACTTTATCATGTTGAACGGTCCTTCTTTGCCATTGAGATTCTGAGTTCACAGATATCCAGCATTGGCTTCACCTGGGATGGCTAGCTGAATTTGTACCTTGGTTGTCCCGTAAACACAACATCAAAGAGCAGTGGCACCATCTTTGAGTGGAATTCGTTAGACAGCACAAAGCCATCCATCGACTATATGGTTTCACTAGAAACTGCCAGTAAGTTTCTCGGTCAAGTTTGGATATCTGTTTGACTGCTTCAATTTGATTTTCAGCAGTCTCTTTCCACTATCTCTCTGACTGTTTGATGTCTGGAAAAAATATTACTTGCATTCTTTAATCATATTGATATTATAAAGGTTTTCATTTACAACTTCAATTATATTACTTTATATACTATCTGCTCTAGTTGTTGCCCTTTTTGCTTGCTTTAATTGCATATCCCAATTTGTAAATAAAATATCTTTGTGGTATTCTTCAATCTTTGGAAAATCGGCTTTTGTTCCTTCTTTAGATTCTTTCCAAGAGATAAACTCTGAAATCATTTTATCAACCTCTTCATATTCTAATCTCTCATCAACCACTTGATTGACTAATGTATCACTTGTTTCACAATATGGTTTGATCATTGAGATTCTTTGACAAAATATTTCTTGTTGTTTTGACAATTAAGTGTTTAACTCAAGTGTCTATTTGATGAATTCCTCTGTTTGAGGATGATTTCTGAGTTTATCAACTTCATTCTGCATTTGTTGAATCTGTGTATCTTTCTCTGTGATGCTTTCCTGGTGCTGTAACTTCATTTGCTCAAAATATTTCTGAAATTGTACCATCTCCAACTGTGCTTGCTTATTGGTGTTTTGTCTTTCATGTTCAAGTTGTTGCTCCAAAAACTAAATTATTTCATCTTTATCTTTAAAAAAAGACTAACCTCTGTTGCCTTATTCACTATTGTTGTTGCATAAGCACCTGCAAATTGTGACAACCTTGTAAGGTTTTCTGATGGATCAATGGGGGTGTGTTTCCATACTACCTCCATTGATTTGTTCTCTGGAGTTGCTGCTGATGAATCAAGTTTCCATTTCTTTTTCTATCTCCTTACCACTTATTTATGTGCTGGACTATAGAATATATCTAGAGGGGGTATCTCTACAATTCTTAAAACAATTTGTGAAGTTGGGTAGGCTGGGATGATTTCAACATCTGCTTTTGGGCTGCTTAGGGTTTGAAATCCAGAAGTTCCTTCAATACTTGTTTTTGTCTGTTTCACTTGGAGCATTTGTCTAAATTTCTCCCATTCTCTATCCAGATCATTCACTATGATCGTCTGTGTTTGAACTTGTGTAGAATCAATCTCCAATTGTTCTTCAACCAAGGTCTCTTTGGTCGTTTCTCCATTATTTTTCTTTGTATCCTTCTTAAGACCTTCCTTAGGGTTTCCTTCATGGTTATGAGATTGATGTTCATAAAGTTTTGAACCTTGAATTGACTTCTCTGGAGATTCTTGATTAGAATTGTGATCATAATTTTCCTCTAGGCTTACACTAGGAGTAGGCTCTCTTGTTTCCTCAATTTGAATTAGGTCTAAAGGGACACTTGTCAATATTTTATTCCTGTATATATGAAAACGATTGAGGTTGGTTGGGGTCAATTTGATTGATGCCAAATTTAAGACCTATGAGAATGTCTTAGCCTTTTCAAATAGATCATCAAATTCATCTTTCTCGTGAATGAACTGTTTGATTTTAACCATGTTAGTAAAGTCTTTGGCAACTTTGTTGGGGTCATACTGTTTGCCTGGCATAGTAGCTAAATTCAAGCATGCAATATTCTGTATCTCTTTAACTGCATATCCCAAATCAAATAATGCAAAAGAACCACATTGAACTGGAAAAATTAGCTAGATAGATTTCTTCATGTCTTTGAGGGTTTTGGTAATACATTCCTGTACTGTTTGATAGGAAATATCTCTTTCCAATAACTTATCAGGAAAATAATATTTCATAACATGGGGAGTTGCAATGCTCCCAAAAACTCTTATATAAGTAAATGACTCTTCATCTAACCATCCTGCCACCGACAAGATATCTATCTTTTCTTCTTCTGAAAGCATGGGGGATTTTACATCAAAAATGGTTCGATATGTTGGCAACATAATGCTTTGAAAAATCTTGTAAAAATGGGGGAAAAACTACGATTCCCACAAAATATTATGATACACATGGATGGGAGTAGGTTCTTTCAGAGTCCAATTCCAACCCATGTCTGGAAATTGTGAACAAAAACAAATAGCATCCATTACATATGCACTCATAAAAAAGGGAGGGATAACCCGAGTGGAGACAACTCTGTTGTGCCTATACTGTCTAATGGCCATAGCCAAATTTTTGGACAAAATATTACTCCAATTCATAATTGTGGCATTAACAGCCACATCAATTAATGGAATCCATTCCATTGAAAACTTGGTACTATCAGCTTTTCCAAAAATCCTACACGTCGCAGCTACTTAAATATGTGGGGATGATAGAGGTGCAATTGGGTACATACTAGTTTTCTCCCATTTGAATTTGCTGGAGCCAGACCTCCAAGTCTGCATGACATCTATCGAGTCTTTGTTTTGTTCTGTGAACTTCTCAATGAAAGATTTTTCATAGGGCTTCTGAGGTTCTGATAGGTGATACATTATGCACAAATTGTCTGAGGTAAATGACCCCATGACTTCCTGTATTGAATTTCTGAATTTCCTATCCGAAATATCCACATTGTCAATAATCTACTTCACCATATCCATGTATGGCATTATTTTGGTCCTTGCAGCTATTATGTGTAGGAAAGAACATGCTGCTTCAAAATAGGAAGCTTCAGATGAGATTTTAATGTTGGTTGTTGCTTTGATTTCCAGTACCTTTGGATTTTCATCCTCGAGTAGATTATACATAGCTTCCCACGATGTAGTTCCACTATCTTTGTTTCATGTAGTATCACTAAAGAGCGGATGCATATATGAGTCTTCAAACGTAGTAGCCTCGACTGTCATTTTTCCTTTCTTAGTCATTTCCAAGTGTTGTTCCATGAAATTGAGCAATAGAGAAAACATAATGAACGTGAAGCAAAAATGAGAGCAGAAACTCAATTAACATAGTAAATTATATAAGGACAAGAATTTTATTACAAACACGAGCAAACAAATATAAATCTTCTCAAGCCTTTAAAAGAGTAAGTGCAGTTGATATTTATTAATTATGTATTAAGGCCTACGTGTGATTCCTTTCAAGTCTTTTCAAAACATCGAATTGAAAATCTTGAATGATATTTCAAATTAATATGACTTAAGTGCAATGTCGATCTTGCCATTTTGATAAATCACAATATCGCAAAATCGCAATATCGCAAAATCGCAATATCGCAAGGTTGATATATCACAATGCCGCAGTATCGCAAGATCAGGGATATGTTATGTCAAAAGTTGTTTATGTTTTCTTATTTGCAATGTACGCTATATTTATTGACTTTTCAAGTGGCATTTTCTTTATGCGAAAGATTGTTTCATTTAGATAAGCGCTTTATAGACTTAAGAAATATTTCAAGGCCTTTTAAGTGAGAAAAAGGTCAACACTACATTTAATCTTAAAAAGGCTTTTAATAATTGTTTCACGGATTCTGACCTATGATTAATCTGCATTATTTTGGATTCTGCACTTTGCGATAAAGCGAGAAGTGCTTGGCCCTAAGTGACTTAGCTTAATGCTTGAATATTATCTAAGGGAAAAACCTTACTTGCTAAGACTTTTGGATAATTTTTTTAAAGGGTCCTTATTTATTATTACAATATTAATTATTATAAAAAATAAATGGGGGTGGTTGAATAGTACAAAAATTGGCGATTTACTGGAAGAACTAGTTATCTTTGATATTTTTGAAATTTCTAAAACTTTCAAAAATAAAAAAAGTTTGGAAAACAGAAAATGAATAAAAGTTAAGATAAGTAATATTTCTCTGAATAATAAAACAAACTTAATTAAATACAATTCATTTGATATCCTCTTAAAGATGAAAATCCCTTTACCTATATCAGCCATTACTTAATTTAAAGATAATGTAGCAGGCTTTATAGATTAGCTTTTAAAGGTAGTCATTTGTTACAAGTAGAGCCTCTGCTGCCAACAAGCGTCCATAGCCTCGACAGGTTTACCTTTTAACCAACAATGATTATGTGTCATATCCATGTAAGAGTGTAGATTTTAGAGATAATTCCAAAATTATATACTTATTTTCATTTTTTTTCTAAAATAACTTATTTTTTTACAAAATTTTCTTTTATTACTTAAAAGCCATTGTCTTGGTGTGGTGGCCAAATAGTGACAATGCCATTCATTGGTTGTAATTCAACTGAACAAGATGGCTCGTGATGAGATCCCTTGTCTTTTGATTAAAATAATCTCAAGCCATTACCATATTTTGGTATACAGTAATGCTAGTCTAATTATTTCCCTATGAATATGGTAAGTAGGCCCTTGATGAGACCTCTTATCTTTTAAGCTTTTAGTACATTATTTAGGATTACAGTCTAAAAATAGAAAAGTTTACTTGATAGGGAGAATCATTGCCACTTTAAGAGTTTTGGATGATAATTATATAGTTAAAGATGCTTATATGGAAAGAGTCTTTTACTTGGTTAAAGATATTTTTCTTGACTGATAGTAGAACAATTTTTTTTTATAAAGTTGGAGTTTCTCAAAGAATGAATAATTTTGGTAGAAAAGAAAACTTCAGAGAGACAGAACATAGTTAATTTTCAAATGTCTTAACCATTTCCTTAACAATCTCTACTTATAAAAGTGAAAAATCTGAATATTTCAAGAGATTTTATTGCAAAGCCAACAATTATATTATTTAACTTTTATTTTCCTAAGAAAATTAAAGGAAATAATGTACAGGGGATAGAAGAGTTTATCTCGTTTAAAAATTATTTTTTCAAAATCTTCCCATTCACAGGCAGAGAATCTTTCTTGCCTGATATCTTGCAATAGAAACATTGATGGGACAATTTGTTTGGCAATATGAAATGGTCCAAGCCACATTATTTAGAATTTGGTATGCTTACCTTTTTCTTCATGTGCTTTGTCCCATTTCAATACAAGGTCTTCGAGTTGAAATGATTTTTTGCTAACAAAGTTTGTGTCATAGGAAGATTTAACTAACTGTTAAAGATGGGCATGCATGATTTTGGCTTTCTCTATCTATTCTTCAAGTTTTAGGATTTGTGATTGCCTAAATTGCAGAGAAGAAGAAGGAGTTTATGATTTCCTAGGGCTAAAGAGGGAATAACTATATTTGTAGGAAGAACATATTCTTTCCCATAGACCAAATCAAATGGAGAAGTACCTATGGAGGCTTTATGTGTTATTTGATCTACCCATAGAGAAAATGTTAAAGATTTATGCCAGTTTCTTTTACTCTGATCAATAGTTTTTTCAATCATCCTAATGAGGTTTTTATTAGTGGATTCTACTAAATCATTTACTTGGGGATAATAGTTAGAGGAATACTTAAGTTTGAAGCCTGTTTTGAGAGAAAATTATATCATAACATTGCCTATGAAATAAGATGAATTGTCAAACATCAAGGCAATTGGTAAACCAAATCTGGTAATGATAAATTGATCAATAAATTCGATAAGATTCTCAGAATTGGTTACCTTTAGTGGAATTGCTTCCACCCATTTAGTAAAGTAATCAAATGTTGTAAGGATGTATCTATGTTGCTTTGAAGAGTGAGGAAAGATCTCACCTATAATGTCCAGTCCCCATTGCTCAAATGGTTGTTCGATATTGACTGGATGTAATGGCAATGCAGGTTTCCTTTGTCTTCTAGTAACAGTTTGACAGGTTTTGCATTTCCTTACATACTCGTGTGCATCCTTAAACAAAGTTGGCCAGTAATAGCCAGCATGCAAGATTTTGTGTTGTTGTGTCTCCTTTGAAATATCCACCAGCGAGTCCATCATGGAGCTCCTGCAAAACCTTTTATGCCTCAGATTTTTCAAGACACCTTAGAAAAATAGAGTCATAATTTAAACTGAATAAAACATCATTGAAAATTTGGTATTGCTTTGCTTTCAATCTCAAAACTCTTTTTATTTTGTAACTAAGTTGCATAGACGCATATCCATTTTTTAAATAAAAAATAAAATAAATATATTGAGATTCAGTATCATTGAGGCTTACCTGGGATGATTGAATATCATCACCTGAATTTTCTTCTACTTGTAAGTGGGATGATCCAGTCAACATTCTGCAAAAACCTTGACCTCTAACAACTTTAACTTGTCTAATTTCAACATCATATTCTTGTAGTGCAGTTACCCAGTTGGCTCTCTTTTCTGCTAATTCTCTTTGCATCAATAATTGCCTTACTACTGAAAATGGAACTATTATTTTGGTATGAGTTTTAAGGAGAAATGGTCTGAAATGCGTTATTGATTTGAAGACAACAAATGCTTGTTTTTTAACAACAGAGTAATTTAATTTGGCACCTCGTAGATTTTAACTAAAGAATGAGATGGGTGTTTTATTTGTTGATCATTGAGCTATGTCAAAACGACAACATATGATGTTTTTGATGCAAATGTGTATAAAAAAAATGATTGGAAAAATTTGGGGTTGTCAGGGATGGAGCATTAGTAATAGCTTGTTTGATTAAATCAAATGCTTTTCTTTCATTGTGACTCCATTTGAAAGCCAAATTTTTCTTAATCGTAGTATGTAAAGGTAAAACTATTTGTGAAAAGTCAGGGACAAATCTCTTTACAATATTTATTTGTCCAAGGAAAGACTGCATTGATTTCTTATTATGGGGTAAAGGATTTTTATCAATTTCTTTAACTCTTTCTAGATCAATATAAATACCCTTTTTGATACAACAAATCCTAAAAGCTCACCTTCGCTTAAGGAAAAATAAGAATTTTTTGCATTAAGCGAGATCCCATATTTCATACATCATTCAAAGATCTTCTTAAGGTCGTTTAAATGGCTGCTTCTCTTCTTGGAATAGACTGTGATATAATCCAGGTAAATAACAATTGATTTGTTAATGAATCCTTTAAAGGCTATATCCATAGCTCTTTGAAATGTGGCACCTGCATTAATCAAACTGAAAAGGCATTTTTTGATAAGCATATGTTCTCCATTTAGTTCTGAACGTGGTTTTCAATCTATCATCTGGATGAACTAGGATTTGGTTATATCCTGAAAATTCATCAAGAAAATACATGAGCTCAAAACTAGCTACTGACTGCAGTACTTGTTCCATGGTTGGCGATGGAAAGTTGTCCTTCTGACATGATTTATTCAAATTTCTAAAATCAATGCACGTACGAATGTCACCATTCTTTTTCCTAACATGCACTAAATTTGATACCCATTTTGAATATCTAACAGGAAATATGATTTTGGCCTTAAGGAGTTTATTAAGTTCCAATTTGATTTGATTCTCGAGGTTTGGATGAATTTTTCTTAGTTTATGTTACACTAGTTTATCATTAGAAATCATAGGTATGGTGTGCTATATAACAACGATATCATAAGTTTTGAGGTTAGAATAATCCCAAGAAAACACACTTTTTTATTTCTCTAATAGTTGAATGAATGATAATCTTTCATCAGAAGATAGACCGAGACCTAGATTGATATTATGAGGCTTGTCATGAGTTCCAAGGTTCATTAATTCAAATTTCAAAGTTGAACTTTGAATTTTGGCATTAGCTACATTTTTAAATCTGTCTTTGAGGTCATACAGATCTTCTAATTTGACTAACGTTGTTGGAGCTGTTGTCATTGATGGCAAAGGTGATCGCAAAGGAGTAGCACTCCGAAACAGAGTTAGCAGGCAGGTGAAGACAGGAAGAGGGGCCGTAGTTTTTGGTGAATGGTGTAGTAACATTACAGGAGAATAGAGGGCTCTCGCCTTGGAGCATGAGAAGAATAGAGTGAAAGGTTATTTGCATCGTTAAAAGCATACAGAGTATATAAGGCGAGAGACAGTAGTGAAAGTTTGTTGCGTATATAACGTCAGAGACAGAGTGAGAGTTTATTTGCACTGTAGCAGCGGATATAAGGTTATTAGGGACAGAGTATAGTTGAGAGAGGGTTTGATTCCTCTTTCCAGAGTTATTATATTGAGGAGGAATTTGAGTTGTTACCCTCTGAGTGGAACGAATTAATCTCTGTGAAATGAAGAGAAGGGTTACTTAAGTTAGACGTAGATAAAACTCAGTTTGGATGCGCAACAAATGGGAGATGCAGTATTAATGTTGTAAGAGAGCGGCGCTGTTTAAAGGCACAACAGAACTAGAAATCAGTGGAATAGTGGTGAAGCCACATTTTTAACAAAGATAAACAAGTAACAGAGGCAAAAGTTATAAAGAAATGCATCCGAGTGGTAAATCAAAGGAAGGAACCTTACTGAAGATGTGGAACCATGCAGAAAGGGCGGAACCGAAAAGCAAAATAACAGTGGGGTTCTATATATATGGTCGAAAGAATTGATAAATATATGATCTAAGTCATAATTTAGGGTTAATACACAAACTGTGTAGTTAAACAAAGAATGGAGAACAAATATACATTGAAGCAGATTTATAAGAAATGGAACCCAGAGCTAACAAATGGATGGAACCTTGAAGCTATAGTAAACCCAAAGTTTGGAAACCGGTAGTATCACATGGTTCTTTAAGTGTTAAGCTATTTTTTCAATTGGAACGTGATATACGTTGGTGCATGACACGTGTGTTTGGGCGGTATTTGAAAACCGCGAATTTCGCGTAGATCTGAAGCATTAAAGCTCGGATCAATAAAAAACGTGATATTGCATTACGTTCATTGGATCATCGGAGTCGACGCGATAAGCCTACAACCGTAGGATG
The DNA here is from genome assembly GCA_034641835.2 of Pinus albicaulis. Classification (NCBI taxonomy): domain Eukaryota; kingdom Viridiplantae; phylum Streptophyta; class Pinopsida; order Pinales; family Pinaceae; genus Pinus; species Pinus albicaulis. Next base: position 612,171,515 of record CM076578.1, on the reverse strand, counting down.
AGAAGGGCCGTTTAAGCACTGGGGCCCAGTCCATTGCACAGTTTTTGAGTTCTAAATCTCGTGCAACTTAACCACATGATATTGTGTGCCATCTGTCAGATGGAAGTCCAGAGTTTGATTGGAACGCGACGAGTTTCTAACCGTCAGATGACGAGGTAGATCCCGTGGGCCTGAAATCGTGTTATATCATTTGATTTGGGGAGTGTGTATATCTCTCTCTCTCTCTCTCGATATATATATATATATATATATATATATATATATATATATATATATATCATGTAACGCGATGTATAAAGGTAGACTATAATGCATTGTGGGCCGAGAATGTAATTGTATGTCGTGTTGTGGTTTAACCAAAGCTTGTATACCTTTAAGTGTTGACGGGGTGATTAAATGAATTTCCATGAGCATTTCATTAAATGTTTGTTAAACTATACTAAAGAAAAGCTTTTGAAGCTTTTGACTTGTAACTTGCCCATATGAAAAGTGTGGGTCGAATATGAATTAAGTTGATATGATGGGTTATGATGAGTGAGCGAATATTTCTAAGGCTCATTAATAATAGACCCTACTATTTTGGACGAAGATTTATACTATGAGATATAACTTCCATCTTGTAGAGTGGACCATTGTGGGTCAAATTTGTGAAGTCGAATAAAGATCTGAGGCGCATGAACAAGGTTACACTTTGGTTTAATCATAGGATTGGAACAGGTAAGGTTTTCGACATATGAGGATTGTGAATTATGGGTATGATATGCCAGGACTTATAAAACCAAGAGCTGAATATTAAAGTCAGGCGTTAATATATATATTGGTTGTCGAACCTTGTATGAGGTGAAAATGCGTGATGGATATTATTATAATTATATGAAAGAGGTTAAAAATGTTTTTAATATAACACCGAGATTTGGTTGAGTTATATTAAAAGACAGTTGTATATATAGTAGTTACACAACTGCAATGAATAGGAGAAGATGCAGAAATGAAAAAGACAGAGATAGTTTCATAAAAGAAAAAAATACAGTGAGTTGTGATGTTTTTGAATGGGTTAACTTGAAATCCATATTGTAACTGAATGTAAATGTTTTTAATTGGTTTTACATTGTTGGTGATGCATTGGCAAGTCTCCAGAGAAAAACAAAAATCCCACTAAAAAATTGAAATTAATACATATTTTGAATAAGCTGATAAAAGAAATGAGAAGGAAGTAGTCAAAGAGGTATGGCTATCCATTTCAAATACTCTGAGGAATGTTAACAGTCATAAGGAAATTTCTATAAATAATATCTCATAGATATGCAGAGATAGATTAGAGAATGCAGAATTGAAGAAGAGAAAATTGATGGGAGTTGGAGCTTCCTTGCAAGTTGTAGCTTGCAGAATCGAGGTTGGAGCCTCCTATAGGTTGGTGCCTACAGAAAATTAGTGGTGAGAGGGAGTTGGAGCTTGCCTTTGCATCACAACAATAATAAGATGTGGTTCTCTCCCTTTATGGGTTTCCACTTATATCTGTTGTCTCTGTGTGTGATGTTTATGTGTTGATATGGTTTATTCAATGTGCTTAATACTTGCTGCTCTCATAATAAGTCTGTTGTCACATTATTTTAATACTTCTTCTCGCATATTAATATTGTTCACATATAAAGTTGAGCATGAAATTAAGTTGTAAATAAGCTTAATTGACAGTTTTAAAAGTTTATGAATGTGTTAAATTGATTCACACCCCCCCCCCTCTCAGTTTAACTAAGGTTTCAACAATTGATATCAGAGCAGGTTCTTTTTGTATCAGTTTGAAAACTGAAAGGAGATCCTAAGTCCCTAGGATGGCTAGTCAAGAAGGATCCTCAACTAACAAAGCTCCTTTTTTCACCGGTGCAAATTATACCTTATAGAAAATCAGAATGAGAACATACATAATGTCTCTAGGAATAGAAGTTTTTGCTGCTGTGGAATTTGGATATGACCCAAAGGCAACTGACTCAGAGAAAGAAGCCAAACAAGATTTTGTGGCTAATGCAAAGGCCATGAATGAAACATTAAATGGACTATTTGAGGTAGAATTTATCAAACTAATGCACAGCAAGACTGCCAAAGAAATGTGGGAGACTCCAGAAAACATCGATGAGGGAGACAAAAAGGTGAAGACAACCAAACTTCAAGTCTATAGAGCCCAGTTTGAAAATTTAAAAATGAATGATGATGAAGACATTGCCAGCTTTTTTTTTTAGGGTTGCAGAAATTGTTAATAATATGAAAGCTCTAGGAGAAACCATACAAGAATGTGTAATTGTTCAAAATATCCAAAGATCTTTACCATCCAGCTTTAATCCCAAGGTCTCTGCCATAGAAGAAACAACTGATTGGGAAACTTTGACCATGAGCCAACTACTTGGAAAACTAACAGCCTATGAGATGATACTTCCACAGAGAAATTCAAATGTAAGGGAGGTAGCCTTTAAGACAGAGAAGAAGAAAGAAGAAAAAGAAGATATATGCTCTTGCTCTGATGAAGAAGAGGCCAAATTTATCAGAAAATTGGATAAAGGCTCAGGTAAATATAAAGGTAAACTTCCATTTAAATGTTTCAACTGTGGAAGAGTTGGACACTATGCTTCTAAGTGTCCTTATAAGAAAACAAAGAATCAGAAAAAATCATATCAAAGAATTGGCAGAAAGGGAAGAGATTCAATAGAAAATCTTTCTATGCTCAGCAAGACAGTAGTGTATTTTAAGACTCAGCTGAATTCTCAAGTTAAGAAGGAACATCTGAATTTGTATTGATGGCTATAGAAGAGCTGGAAGAATGCCTTCTAGAAGATGAGGAAGAAGGTGAAGTGGATCTTGAGGGGGAGCTAAGAAGTGCCCTGGAGGAAATTGACAGACTCAAACTGAAGTGCAAAAAATAGAAAGACATTCTCCTCAAATATGTAATAGAAGAACAAAATTTATAAGTCCTCATTCAGTTGAAAGTATAGCTTGAAGAAGCCAAGAAGGTAGAAGACATTTTACTTAAGCAAATTAAGGATAAAACTCGGGAACAAGAGAAATTGGAAGAAGAAGTAGTATGCTTGAGGAAGAAATTAGAAAACGCCCAAAGGAAAATAAATACTTCTCAAGTGACAAGCTATGGTAAGTTGAATGAAATTCTAGAGGCTCAAAGATCTCCTATGATAAAAACTGGGATAGGCTATGAAGGAGAATCAAGCAAAGGGAGAGAAAAAGAAAACAAAAATATTATTTTTGTAAAAGAAGATAAGGATATTAAAGCAGCTTAGAAGATTCCTAAAGAAGAAGGAACTTGCAATGAAGTAGACAGAAACCAGAAGGAGTCTCAAATGACAAAGGATGAAATAAATAAACAGTCAACTGAAAAAGGCTCATATACTCCTGATTATGTCAAATTTGGAAGCCATCAAAGGAGATTCTTTCCCCCTATGAAAAATTCCACCTGTTATGCCTGCCACAAACTGGGACATATTGATGCATACTGTCATACAAGGAGAATTAATTCAAACCAGCAAAGGATGCAAACAGTGAAAATATTTCCTCAGGCAAAAAAATGGAGAAGGCAACCTTTAATCAGGTATGCAAATTGTTTTTATGGATACTGGTTTACTGTAAATAATTTGGCCATAAAATCATAGAATGCAAAAAATATGGACAAAGACTGATGTTCAAAACCTCAAGGAGGTTTATGAATCATGGAGAGTTTATTCATACTCATAATTCTGCTAAAGATATAATCAAATGTTGTGTATGCAATAAAAGTGGACATATGTCTTCCAAATGTCCTCTCAGAAAATGTGGTCCATCATCTCAAAAAAGGTATCAAACAAAAGGATGCTTGCAGTGGAAAAAGAAGGTGAATAAATGTGACCTGGATCTAATAGCTCAAGACCTGAAGAGCCAATGGTATTTTGGCAGTGGTTGCTCAAAGCATATGTCTGGAGATAGAAGCAAGTTTATAACCTTTGATGAAAAGAAATCTGGAAATGTTACTTTTGGCAATGATAAAGCAGGGAAAATCAAAGGAAAAGGCTCAGTCAGTCTGGATAATGGTAGAGGAAAGGCCCAAGATGTACTCTTTGTGGATGGGCTGAAAGCAAATTTATTGAGTGTCAGTCAAATGTGTGATAAAGGCTGTGAAGTTATTTTTAGAGCACAAGAATGTGAAGTAAGATCAAGCACCAATGGAAAGACCCTAATCAAAGGTGTTCGAACCAAAAGAAATTTCTACATAGTGAAAGAATAGAATGAAGCATGCCACCTTAGCAAACTTGAGGAGTCATGGTTATGGCATAGAATATTGGGACACCTAAAATTTGATCATATCATAAGTCTAAGCAAGAAGAATGTAGTCAGAGATATGCCAGTCATAAATAAGCCTTCAAATACCATATGTAAATCCTGTCAACTAGGTAAGCAGACCCACACATCCTTCAAAACCAAAGAGAAGCTATCTACAAGCAGACCTCTTCAGCTTGTTCACATGGATCTATGTGGACCTTCAAGGACTAAAACACCAAGTGGAGAATCCTATTTCATGCTGATAATAGATGATTTTTCCAGAATGACATGGGTTGCATTTCTCAAATATAAATCGGAAGCAATTGAGAAATTCAAGATATTCAAGGAATTGGCAGAAAATCAAACAAGATGCAAGCTAAAGTGCATCAAATCAGACAGAGGAGGTGAATTAACAGACTATGATTTTGTAGAATTATGCAATAAGCATGGGATAAAACAGTAGTTCACAATTGCAGGTGCACCTCAGCAGAATGGAGTGTCAGAAAGACAAAACAGATCTGTACAACAGATTGCCAGAGCCATGATTCAGGAAAGTGACATTCCCCAAACCTTCTGGGCAGAAGCAGTACACACAGTTGTGCATATTCTAAACAAAGCTCATTTAAGACCAAACAATGACAAGACTCCTTATGAACTAGTAAACCAGCATCAATCAAGAACTTTAGAGTCTTTGGAAGCAAGTGTTTCATAAAAAATAATGATGAAAATTTGGGAAAGTTTGATGCAAGAGCATATGAAGGAATATTTTTAGGATATGCATCCAAGAGTAAAGGTTACAGGTTCTACAACAAAACACTTCGAAAAATTGTGGAAAGCATTGATGTAAGATTTGATGAAGAACTACCAGACAAGACAAGAAGCACAGGTTGCAGCAATCCTCCAGAAGATCATGAAGAAGAGAACCAAGATGATGATGAAATAAGCAAGACAACAGAAGATACTGAACTGAGCTCAAAAATCCCCGCAAGATAAACTCAAAAGAACCATCCAGAAGATCAAATCATTGGGGACAAGAGTGTAGGAGTCCAGACAAGAAGACAACTACTTGAATAGACAGAAGAGGTATACCTAGCTATGTTATCACAAATAGAGCTAAAGAAGTTTGAAGAAGCCAGCAAGGACAAATATTGGGTGAATGCTATGAATGAAGAATTGGACCAAATTGAGAAGAATAATACCTGGGAATTAGTTCCAAGACCCACTAAGAAAAATTTCATAGGCTCAAAGTGAGTATTCAGGAATAAGATGAATGAACAAGGACAGATAATCAGAAATAAAGCCAGACTTGTATGCAAGGGATATTCACAAATTGAAGGTCTTGATTATGATGAAAAATTTGCTCCTGTAGCGAGAATGGAAGCTATCAGAATGTTTTTATCCTTTGCATGATACCATGACTTCAAGGTATATCAAATGGATGTGAAATTTGGCTTCCGGAATGCAGATCTAGAAGAAGAAGTCTAAATGGAACAACTTGAAGGATTCTCATTAACAGATAAAGAAGACTATGTGTGCAGATTAAAGAAAGCCCTATATGGGCTGAAACAAGCTCCTCGTGCATGGTATTCAAGACTTGAAAAGTACTTGCAAAAGCAAGGCTTTAAGAGAGGAGGAGTAGATAGCAATTTGTACATAAAGGCCAATGAAAATGAACTCTTGATTGTAGTAGTGTATGTAGATGATATCATGTTTGGAAGTAGAAAAGATGAGTTTACAAAAGGATTTGTTGAAGATATGAAATCAGAGTTTGAGATGTCTATGATTGGGGAGCTCACCTTCTATCTAAGACTTTAAATTCAACAAAATAACACAGGTACATTCATCTCACAAGAAAAATACTTAAGAGAGAAGTTGAAAAGGTTCAAAATGGAAGACTGCAAACCTATGTCAACTCCCATGATTACTGGATGCAAACTTTGTGCAGATGATGGAACAACTGATGTAGATAAAAAAATTTACAGATCCATGGTTGGATGTCTACTATACCTAACAGCTTCTAGACCAGACATTGTGCTGGCTGTAGGACTTGTGGCAAGATATCAAGCAGCACCAAAACAAAATAACTTACTAGAAATCAAGAGAATATTCAGATATCTACAAGGAACTGCACATCATGGGCTATGGTATCCAAAAGGAAAAAATTTCATTTTGACAGCATATATAGATGCAGATTGGGCGAGCTGTGTGGATGACAGGAAAAGCACAAGTGGAGGTGCATTCCATTTGGGAAAAAGTCTGGTGGCATGGCTAAGCAAGAAACAAACATCTATCTCTCTATCTACAGCAGAAGCAAAATACATAGCAGCAGCAGCATGTTGCACACAAGTTATGTGGATGAAACAAACCCTCCAAGACATGAAGGTAAGCATTGATGAACCTATCTCTATCAAATGTGATAATACAAGTGCAATAAGTATATCAAAAAATCTTGTACTTCATTCAAAAAATAAACACATTCCAATCAAGTACCATTTTCTCAGAGAACAAGTATCACAGAACGTAGTGAAGTTGGAATATGTGCCAACAAAAGAACAAACAATAGATATATTAACAAAACCTCTTGCTAGAGAACCATTCGAATATCTGAGAGATAAACTAGGGGCAGTGTCTGCAGATGCTACTCTCTGACATGAAGAGAAAGCATCATTTCAGGGGGAGAACAGAAAAGAAAACATCATTCTAAGGGGAGACTAGTTAACAAGGAGTGCCACAAAGAGCATGGAACAGGTCCTCAAGATCAGAAAATCAACCCTTTGCCATTGATGTCAAAGGGGGAGGAAAAGCAAGTAACAGAAGAATGAGATGTTAAAAGGCCAGCAGAGGAAGTGTATTGCCATCAATGCCAAAGGGGGAGACTGTTGGAAATGTTGTCATTTATGGCAAAGGTGATGGCAAAGGAGTAGCACCTGAAACAGTAGCAGAGGCAAAGGAGAAGACAGAAAGAGGGGCCCAGGGTTTTGGTGAATGTTGTAGTAACATTTACAGGAGAATAGAGGGCTCTCAGTTTGTAGCATGAGAAGAACAAAGTGAGAGGTTATTTGCACTGCAGCAGCAAATATAAGGCTTGTAGAGACAGAGTGAGAGTTTATTTACACTGTAGCAGCAGATATAAGGTTATTAGGGACAGAGTATAGTTGAGAGAGGGTTCGATTCCTCTTTCCATAGTTATTATATTGAGGAGGAATTTGATTTATTACCCTCTGAGTGGAACAAATTAATCTCTGTGAAATGCAGAGAAGGGTTACTTCAGTTAGACGCAAATAAAACTCAGTTTGGATGCGCAACCAATGGGAGATACAATACTAATGGTGTAAGAGAGTGGAGTTGTTTAAAGGCACAGCAGAACCAAAAATCAGTGGAATAGTGGTGAAGCCACATTTTTAACAAAGATAAACAAGTAACAGAGGCAGAAGTTATAAAGAAATGCATCTGAGGGTAAATCAAAGGAAGGAACCTTACCAAAGATGTGGAACCATGCAGAAAGGGCGGAACCGAAAAGCAAAAAAACAGTGGGGTTCTATATATATGGTCGAAAGAATTGATAAATATATGATCTAAGTCATAATGCAGGGTTAATACACAAACTGTGTAGTTAAACGAATAATGGAGAACAAATATACATTGAAGCGGATTTATAATAAATGGAACCCGGAGCTAACAAATGGATGGAACCTTGAAGCTACAGTAAACCCAGAGTTTGGAAACCGGCAGTATCGCGTGGTTCTTTAAGTGGTAAGTTGTTTTTTCAATTGGAATGCGATATACATTGGTGCATGACACGTGTATTTGGGCAGTATTTGAAAACCACGAATTTCGCGTAAATCTGAAGCATTAAAGCTTGGATCAATAAAAATTGCGATATTGCATTACGTCCGTTGGATCATCGGAGTCGATGCAATAAGCCTACAACCATAGGATGAGAAGGGTCATTTAAGCGTTGGGGCCGAGTCCATCGCGCAGCTTTTGAGTTCTAAATCTCATGCAACTTAACCGCGCGATATTGCGCACCATCCGTCGGATGGGAGTCTAGAGTTTGGTTGGAACGCGACAAGTTTCTAACCATTGAATGACGAGGTAGATCTTGTGGGCCCGAAAATGTGTTATATCATTTGATTTGGGGAGTGTATATATATCATGTAACGCGATGTATAAAGGTAGAGTATAATGCATTGTGGGCCCGAATGTAATTGTATGTCGTGTTGTGGTTTAACCAAAGCCTGTATACCTTTAAGTGTTGACGGGGCGATTAAATGAATTTCCATGAGCATTTCATGAAATTTTTGTTGAACTATACTAAAGACAAGCTTTTGACTTGTAACTTGCCCATATGAGAAAAGTGAGGGGTCGAATATGAATTAAGTTGATATGATGGGTTGTAGTGAATTGAGCGAATAACTCTAAGGCTCATTAATAATAGACCCTACTATTTTGGACGAAGATTTATACTATGAGATATAACTTCCATCTTGTATAGTGGACCATTGTGGGTCAAATTTGTGAAGTCGAATAAAGATCCGAGGTGCATGAATAAGGTTACACTTTGGTTTAATCATAGGATTGGAACAGGTAAGGTTTCTGACATATGAGGATTGTGAATTAGGGGTATGATATGCCAGGACTTATAAAAACAAGAGCCGAATATTAAAGTCAAGTGTTAATATATATATTGGTTGCTGAACCTTGTATGGGGCGAAAATGCGTGCTGGACATTATTATAATTATATGAAAGAGGTTAAAAAGGTTTTAATATAACGCCGAGAGTTGGTTGAGTTATATTAGAGTTGGTTGAGTTTAATTATACACCAGTTACACAGCGGCACTGAACAGGAGAACATGTAGAAACGAAAAAGATAGAGACAGCTGCATTAAAAAAAAAAATTAAAAAATAAATAAATAAATAAAAACCACAGTGAGGGGTGAGATTTTTGAATGGGTTAACTTGAAGTCCATATTGTAACTGAATGTAAATTCTTTTAATTGGCTTTACATTATTGGTGATGTATTGGCAAGTCTCCGGAGAAAAACAAAAATCCCACTGTAAAATTAAAATTAATACATATTTCTGAATAAGCTGATAAAAGAAATGAGAAGGCAGTAGTCAAAGAGGTATGGCTATCCATTTCAAATACTCTGAGGAATGTTAACAGTCATAAGGAAATTTCTATAAATAATATCTCATAGATATGCAGAGATAGATTAGAGAATGCAGAATTGAAGAAGAGAAAATTGATGGGAGTTGGAGCTTCCTTGCAAGTTGTAGCTTGCAGAATTGAGGTTGGAGCCTCCTGTAGGTTGGTGCCTACAGAAAATCAGTCGTGACAGGGATTTGGAGCTTGCCTTTGCATCACGGCAATAATAAGATGTGGTTTTCTACCTTTATGGGTTTCCACTTATATCTGTTGTCTCTGTGTGTGATGTTTATGTGCTGATATGGTTTATTCAATCTGATTAATACTTGTTGCTCTCATAATATGTCTGCTATCACATTATCTTAATACTTTTGCTCACATATTAAGATTGTTCACAATATAAAGTTGATCATGAAATTAAATTGTAAATAAGCTTAATTGAAAGTTTTTTTAAAAGTTCATGAATGTTTTAAGCTGATTCACCCCCCCTCCCCTCTCAATTTAACTAAGGTTTCAAATTGGGCTTCTGCAATCTCGATGGACCTCCTAACCAAGTCGAACTAGGTTTCTTAAATTAAGGTTTTCGCGCACCACGCTCCTCTCTTAGCATAATATTGTCGAATGCAAGCTCATCTTGGAGAGCCTTTATTCGAGTGATGTTTCTTTGAGCATGTCTTTCCATCCCTTATCAACCGATATGCAACAACCTCTATACCCTAATTTGTTTGCCGAAGGGAGTACATCGTCCATTGTCTCAAATATTTTTGACCGTTGCCCACCGGTACATATTGTAACTAGGTAATAAGCAGATGTTGTTTTACAATCCAATCACTTAACCTCTCTCTTACCCGAGACTCTCTTCTCGGTAAATTAATCTCATTCTTGGGAATATACGTGTAATTTGACTGTTGAACTATCAATATATCACCGTGCAAAATTTGGCCGAATTAACAATATGATCAATGATAGTTATCCATTCACCACAAATAATGACCATATGCATTTACTAGTTAATTCACAAAACCACCGAAATTCCGATAGATCCCCGTTTGAAGGTTCGTGGTTTTTCTAGGGAAGTGAGGCACTTCAAATTTCCCGATGATGGTTATGTCGTGTCATCACGTCCCCAACAAAACCCATGGACAAATTCAAACTAGGGTTTCTAAATTGGGGTAATCGCAATTCTGAATCCTTTGGTATCTAAATTTACCCGGTAAACGCCTATTTGCTCCATGTCATCAAATTTACTTAATCTTCAATGTCACGATAAGGGTATTGGTTCCGTTTTCAAGGATATTATCCGGAAAATTTCTCTTTTGTGAGTAGACAATATATTAGACTCACTTAAACCGCATTTAGGGTTATGCATGAATGGATCTATGTCATGGTTGGTTGATAATAGATTTCAAGTGTATCATTCTCATGGACCAGGATTAGATTGCAGCTTTGGCTTGAACAATCTTTTCCGCAATGCTTCCTGTAAGTAGCCATGACCTTCTTTCTCTCTTGTGCATGTTTCACAAGTAAGCTTTGATGTTGTTGCACACTTATTTATGTTGGTTCGATTGCGTACATCTTTGTTCTCGCAGTTGGGAGTTGATGCATGGATGTGGCTGGAGGCCGATTTTATATGACCCGACCTCCTCTCCCGTTAAATTAGGGTTTGTAATAGCTAGCTAGGGTCCAAGTATGCTAATACATTATTTCCTGAATTTTCTTTTTTATGGTTTAAACATGGTGTTGTCTTTTCTTTACCGTAGGCAGTTTACTTGCATTCAAGGATTCCCGCTAGTGTGCACTCATACTCTTACATTTGCTCATTGTTGCATGGCATTCATACAATAATCGCACATGCATTGCATTGTCCTTTATCCGCAATAAGAATATTTCTTCTACACATAACATTGTATTGAATCATAATCCATGCTTTATGCATTACATCTTGCACTTTCTTTCTTGCATAACACACACTCAGTTTTGACCTAACCTCCACATTTTCCTCTATGTTGCATGCCATCGCATGAGCCTTTCGTGAACCCGGAGCCTTCAATCCCGCGATGCCATGACTAGATTTCTTACCCGTTTGCACATGCTCAAATCCCGAGGAGCTTTCTTGACCTCTTTGAACACACCGAAATCCTAGAGGAGCTTCCCGGTCATCTTTCCCTAATGTTGAAAACCCTAACCCTAATGATTGTGTGTGTGTGTTTGTGATGGTTGTGTTAGCACCCCGTAATTAGCAATATTGGAAAAGTTCAACCGCAGGGAGAACATCGTTTCAACCACTTGGGATTCAGGATCTAGCCTTCTCGAACCGTGAGAGGGATCTCTCCAATAAGTGCAAAGATGGATTTGTTTTTGAAGTCTTGGGTAATGATATTAGGTTTCATATGAAGGCCGATGGTTTTGTTTGTTTTTGGATGGTTGAGCATGATTATTATTTGAGGTGGAGAGTTATAAATGCAAAAGCGTTTGAAAGGTGTGAAGTTGCAAGCAAATAGAACAAGACGGCCGTAAAGATAGATAATTGTCGGTTTTAGTCCGTTGGGCTATGGAGTCATAATAGGATTTAATTGAAAAAAACAAGAGGCAAGAGTGGTCCATGGGGCAAGTCATCTATGTCTAAGGATCTCTTCAAAGTTTGATTTATGGAATGAAATGAAACAATAAGAAGGGGAATTAAACAGATGAAGAATAAAGAGTGTACTCTAAGATCGGTAAGTACTTCTAAACTAGCCCGATTTTGACATACACTTAAGAAAATATAAAAGTAATCTAAGATCGTGTAAGTAATTCTAAACTAAAGCCCGTTTGATGCACTTTCAATAGAAAAACATTCTTAAAACAAAGGAAACTTGAAGGCAAATGTTGGAGGAGAAACTAGCGGCCGGCTCACCTAAATCCTCTCCTAGCTCGCTCTTACTTATTAACTTTCAAGACAAACACAAAGATAACAAAGAATGACCTAAGATCCTGGTACTTTCAAACTAGCCAACCTTTCAACACATTCCAAGGGAAACATTCGAAAACAAAGATTAGACAAAACTAGGACTAGGGCACACCATATCTTCCTTATTTCATCTCTACTTAACATGTACCGAAAATAACATTTAAGAATAACAATTACCTAAGGCAAATGTGGACGAGGAACGCCAACATTCCTATGTTTAAACTAAATTAAATCATTCCCAAATAACATGACAAAGAAAACATGTAGATAAATATTTTCAACAGAGAAGGGTACCTGAGAGCATAAAGAGGTCATAACTCTATGCATGTTGTTCTTTTATAAGAGAAGATGAACATAGTGAAAACAACGAAATAACGAGTTACAATGAGAAAACATCACCCAAATATGATCAAAAAGATCCCATAAATTTGTATTGATGCTTCAAACCCGCTTATGTTCAGTCCAATGCTTATTTAGCAATCATCTACACTTCCTGCATCAACTTATCTATCATCATGCGTAGCCCACGTTGAACACTATTTATAGGTAGAAGTCTCAAGCTCAATTACATTTCAAATTTCAGCAACTAACTCAACCAACCCCTCTCTCGTCTTCTTAAATAGTATTTATAAGAGAATGAGGAGGTGAGATCTAATAAAGATCTCCAAAGACAATTAATACAGACTTAATGGCTTCTCGTACCTTTGGGGTGCTCGATGAAGAAGCTTACATAGGTGTCCTCTCCGTATTAAATAATTTCATTTAAGATTTAAGTTCTTGCAGCCTTTTGACTCTTTATATTCTCCGTTATGTTGAAGTAACCCTACGATATTTTTGTCATCAAGTTTATTTGGGAGATTCACACTCTCTGTTGGGCAGAGACAAATATCGATCTCGATCAATAGCAAGACCTCTTGTTTTGAATGCTTTGGGCATAGGTGCTTCCGCTGGTAGCGGGAGGGATCGGTTTGCCTCGAATGTGGCGGTGGAGGCCTTCAGCATCCGATAAACACGTATGATTTTTCTTTTTTCTTGTGTCTTAGTTGGGAGGATTAGGCACAGTTCATTTCACAGTGATACCCGGGTGTGCGGTCTTGCGCGGGGCCGTGAGGCATTCGTGCCTTTGGTCTGTTATTGAGGTGGAAATTTAGACACGGATGGCTCTTCTTTAATAAATCGACGCGGAGTAAAATCAAGCCTTGACCTTTCTTCGATATATATGTTAGAAAAAAGCCATATAATCACCCTTTAAAAAATGTGGTTTCAAAATTTGATAAAACCGGTACCGTATAACCATTTCGGGTCACAAAGTTGTTTGTTGACATAAAAAGTTTGTGACCCGAAATCTTAGAAATACTATCAAGGTTCTCTCGCGGGTACGAGGATGCAGGGCTGGCGACGTCGGGGGTGAGTGTGACCCGAAATTCTTCCAAATAGCATGCTTTATAATGCTCCCAGTCCAGTTGCGCGTGAAGGAACGTGAAGACTGCTCCAATCATGCCATTGCGTGAATCCTGGCTGAGTGTTTGGGACCACCGTTTACGTAGGATGTTGATTCTTTGCCGTCGTATGGGGGCCCAAACCTTGGCCCACTCCCCAACCGTCGATTTACGAATCGAATCGATGGCGAGATGTTTCATTGAACGCGTCGTACCTTAACCTATCCTCGAGCTTATTTTGAGCACGTCCGCACGGCCCGATGGTCGTCGAAGTTGGATGGCTCACGTCAATATCGTCTTGAGCACGGTCGAACGCGCGGGGAGAAGCGGTGTTTCCAAACCACCCACAACCACGTGTTGGCACACGGCATTGATCACAACCAAATGGGAAAAATAGCTTTCCCTTCAAAGGCGGTGCGATGGGCAGCCTGGTTTTGTACGGTGATTGACATGGGGACCACCGATTAAGTTTATTTGTGGGCCGTCGGTCTCAGGTCGGTCCGACGGTGGGGAGCCGTTAAGCTTAGCACCGACGGAAACCTTTCGGACCCTACAAAAACATAATCTATTAATAAAAACAAAGGGGTTTCGTATCGGGATTGTTTTATATGTCTGCGAAGTGGATAGGCGCCGTCGCGGGACGCTTAGTTTATATGAAATGCAATATGATCGGGGGCTAAAATATAGGGCTAATGGGCTCGGGGTTTTTGAACACGGCCAACGGACTTATGCGCTCGGATTTTGCGATGCGATAAGCGCTTTGTGGTTTAACTTTTTGGTTCTGGGGTGTTGGCAGTCGAGGGGAGAAATGGCTTAAGACTTAGCCCGAGGAGCTTAAGTATGTAATACAAAAATGTGTTTTTTATGAAATCTTTCAAGTTTTTTAATGGTTGTGAGGGTTTCGATAAGGCAAAGGAAAAGTCTTAAACCTTATCAAAGGGGTTTTGGAAGTGAAGGGAAAGGGGTAAAAAATGAGGTTAGTTTTTGGAAGTGGAAGGAGGAAAAATGATGATTTTGTAGTAATATCTCATGAAATCGGCGGGGTCGAGTGTAAAGTGGGCTTTGTTGATAAAGGAAGATTTTGGACGGTATGAGGCCCTTTAGAGTCTTCGAAGCCAACACTTTTTGCAATAAAATATTTTCCTTGAGAAGCACTCCAAAAATGATTTAGCCACCTTTTGGTATAACAAATTTCATGGGTGGCTAACGGTGGCTCCCACTTGGGGATGGTACCTTCTTGGAAAGGCATCGAAACTTCGGACTTGCATTCTGCGGGAAGGTGGAAGTCGGTGCTATCCATTAGAGTTTGGCTTCCTTTCCTTGGATGATCTTCTATTGGTCTAAAATCGGGTTAGCAGTAGTAAAACAATGGATCTTTCATCAACAAACTTTCTACCTACCCGATCCTACGGATCAACATTTTTCTTCTTTAGAGGTGCACTTGGATTAGCAAAATATTTTTCAACATTTTATTCTTTTAAAAAAAGCTTTCAGTCTATTTCTACTCCTTATTTCTCCATGGACTCGGATTAAACGGTTAGTACCATGATTTTCTACCTAATCTACTGCTCTGTTGGGATTAAGCGTATCCATGATTTTTTATTCTCTAAATTCTACAATAAATTTAAAAACATGATCGGGATTGAACGATCGACTTGTTGCGGTCTAGCATGAAAAACAAAAGGTTTGCACATAGATCTTATTTTACGAAAATTTTAAATCAAAATGGAAGGTTTAAGATATGAATTTTCAAAGCATTTCCTTCATCCTTTTTTACGGCTACTGTTTTGACTTTTTGTTTGAGCTATCTTTCCTCCCCAATATTTGGTTCGGATTTTGAGCTAATTGGAACCGGATTTCTAGCCTAAACTATTTGCGATAAGCCAAGATTAAACGGTTTGCATGATCGAATTCTTATCCTATCGACGAGAAAAATTTAAAACTAATTAGTCAAGATTAGGCTATTTGACTATTTAGAAGTGTGTTCTTCAGGAGTGGTGACCTTGCACACTTTCGAGGATTTGTTTCTCTTTTGGTATGGGGGGCATATACCTTTCTTGTTTTTACAATCTACCCTCTTTTCTTTCTTCTATGTTTTTGCTATTTTTGATGTTATAACTTTGAATGCAAAGATGGGTGAAGTATTTACAATGAGAAAAGATACTAAAAAGGCTTCGAACTTAGCATGATTAAGATAAGTAATTCTTAAAGCATCTGCCATTGACGGGACCCCCAGACAATTACGCTCCCATTCAATTCTTGCGAGAAATAGGCATTATTACGTATTTGAATAGATAGAGTAGGGCCAGCCATAAGTTGTCAAATTTTCCATGCTTGCCCTTGTCTTCCTCATGAGTCCTTCCAAAACTTTGTCCCAAATTTTGGAAATTAAACCTTTGTTCTTGTCAAAGAGCTTTTTAATGTTTAATCACCTTCGTAATGATTGACCATAAAATTCTCCCTGGTTTCTTTGAAGATGAATGGTACATTTATTCTTGAATGTATCATTATCTTCGGTTGCAACTCTTGGATCAACTTCCATCCTTTGGTACACCAATTTGTTTAGGAAAAATTGCATCGAGTACCATATACGAAATTTCTGGAAAGGTGACATGCCAATAGATTTCTTCAAAGTCAATCTGTCGGTCAATTGCATGAACTAGCTTTGTGTGCCAAGACTTTTTTGTTGTCCTCCAACAATTTCTTGTTTATGTTCACTAAACTCTTGTTGAGGATTACGCAAGTCCATTACCTGAGGGTAATAGGCCGTGGAATGACCCAATGTTATCTGATATTTGTGGCGAGAATTCAGCAGCTTCTTTGATCCAATTGCTGGCATTATCGGTGATGATCTTGGTAGGACGGCCAAATCTAGAACATTATTCTCTATGAATTTTATAATAACGAGAATCATTGGCTTGCCTACAAGGTATGGCTTCTATCCACTTAGTGAAATATTCACGTGAGTAAAATCCATTTATGTTGGGCGAGAGGATGGGTGGATGGATTTTTCCTATGAAGTCGAAGGTCCCCTTGTTGAAAGAATGCAATAGTGATTGGATGTAAATTAGGGGTAAAATTTTATTTTTTCCTTCAAAAAAGTTGACATTTATGACATGCGATGATCATCTTGTGTATATCGGGGAAGAGTAGGCCAGTAGAAACCAGCGCTCAAAATTTATTTTGGTTGTTGTCTTCTAGTACAAATGACCTCACCTCTCCTTCGTAGGAACTCGTACTTAACCTTCCTACGCATCATACTCGGGCAAACATTTAAGCAATACACCACTTGCATTTTTCGATAAAAAGAAATCTATACAAATGCAATATGTTTACAACTTTTAACTTTAGGAACCTTGCCTTTATCTTTGTCAAACTAGGAGGTGTATTCAAATTAAGCAAAACATAAATAATATCGGCATGTAAAGAGAATTCATGAAATGGTCTTCAACAATGGGAGTTTAGATTTCTCTTGATCTCAAAGCATTAATCATATTAATATCGAGAACCTCAAAATTGGATTCAACCATTAATCCGGCTAGACCTTGGCCTTTAATGGAGTTTTAGTGGGTTTTATCCTAAATCATATTCAAGAATCACAACAATCCTGCTGCCTCTCTTACAAGGTCTGTGTAGGAGAGTATTTCCTGTATTTGAGTTTCGGACAAAGGCAATGATGTGTGAGTGAAGGATATACACTTTGAAGTCTTTCAAAGCTTTAACCAAAGCAAGCTTTGCCTTCTCCCATAATGTTATATTTCGAGAGGGCATCCTTCAATGCCTTGATAATTCCAATAGGCTACTCTTGTCCTTGTGGGTTTTTACGTAAAGGACAACAACTATGGTATGTTACGATGCAAACGAAAAAATATAGAATTTTTGAAAAATCGGGACTTATTAGAACCGGTGTTTTGGTTAATGCTTGGTTCACCGGCTCAAAGTTTCTTTGCTTCCAAGGTCCATTTTACCCCTTGCTCCTTTCTTTAACATGTTTGTGATATTTCTAAGAAGCTTAGCCAAGTTGGGGATGAACCTTCTCAAAAGTTAATCTTTCTAATGAAAGGTGCAACTCCTTGATGTTTCGAGAATGAGAGATTTTATAATGGCCTCCAATCCTTTTGGGATCTATCTTAATACCCTCTTGTGAAATGATGTGCCCAAGAAGTTTACCTTCTTGGAGCCCAAAGCAGTGTTTTCCTAGGGTTTAAAGATATCCCAAACTTCTTATTTCTGTTGCTCTTAAGTGTTCTAAGTGCTCTTCATGTTTTTGAAAACACGGTGACATCATCAAGGTATATAATGATGAAGTAGCCTAGTTCTTTCGAGAATGCTGTCACATGGCTCTCGAAGGTTGCTACCATTAATTAGACGAAGAATTTTCGCATACATGAATGTCCCCCATGGTGTAGTAAAAAGCCGTCTTTAATTGATCGGCGGGGTGGACTAAGATACGGTGTACACGAGTAGCCATCGGGCAAAGAAATTCTTCTAGACCCTACCACCCTTTGTAAAATATGATCCATATCTGGTAAAGGTAGATTTCTTTTAATGACTTTTTTTGGGTCTCTAAAGTCCCCAATACAAAACACGATCTCTCCAGTTTCTTCCTAGCGAGCACTAGATTAATTCTCGAGAATATCTAATGGGACAATACTGACTTCATACATTTTTCGATTTCCTTCTCAACCAAAGGCGATTTGAACGGGGACATTATAACGCGATTTCGTTTGAATGGTTTTTGGTTTTCCTTGAGAGGATTTTGTCTTTATGTTCGGTGTCATGGGATTTAAGATCTTCGTAACTCCATGCAACATCAGGCATATTTGAACAGCTCTATGTCTTTAGATTTAATGTGAAATTTTGGTAAAGTTTTAAACAGTTTAATCATTTTCGGTTTTTTTCTCACGCCTATATTTCACTCTTCCACTTGATCTCTCTTAGGGTTCCGAGTTTTGACTGTAGCCCATCGTTAAAATTGAACAACTCTTCTAAAGGGGCCGGACCGTTTGAGAAAACTTTCATCTTTAGAGTGCGAGAGATTCTAACTCCTCTTTGTTTCTAAATTTGCGGTATGATTCTACATTTTGTTTAAGTTTTCTAGTCGGAAAGATTAATTTTGACAAAGCTCGGGAGACGACTCTTCTTCACCAAGAAAAATTTTCTTCTTTAGAGTGTATCATAATTTGAGTCGAAGCTGACCGTTCGAATTCATTTACGAATTGCATGAAGTCTTCTATTTGTTTGTCTTGTCAAATACACATAATGCTTTTGATTATCGAACACATTTTGTTATAAATTTTATCGAGTTGTGCGGTCTTTGAGTTTCTATATGGCGTCGGCGCTATATTTCTGGTACAAAGGCTAAATTGTAGGCCGCAATATTTCTTTT
Organism: Pinus albicaulis; assembly: GCA_034641835.2. Taxonomy (NCBI): domain Eukaryota; kingdom Viridiplantae; phylum Streptophyta; class Pinopsida; order Pinales; family Pinaceae; genus Pinus; species Pinus albicaulis. The sequence continues at coordinate 612,152,294 of CM076578.1, read as the reverse complement.
TCTCGGGACAAAAATCGGTTTTTGGACTCCTCGAACGTTTTTAAAAAGGTCCATGACATCGTTTTGGTAGGCTCTAAGTACGGGATGATTTGCGTTATACTCCCCATTGAATTGCCTAATGACTAACTCTAGATCCCTGCACTTTGATTCTCTTGGCTCTTAAATTTTTGCAATAGATGTAAGCCCTAACGAGTTCATATTCCGCTATGTTTTTCGAAGTTCTTGAAAGTTTAATTTGCAAAAGTGCTTTTCATAGCCAAGTTTTAGGTGTTTCAATTTCAGAGGACCCCTGCACCGGCATTGTTCCTAGTGCGGGATCCGTCGAAAAAACATACTCCCATGAAGAATTTATTTTTGGTTTCATCGGTTTGGTGGTTGTCCTCTCACGGCCCCGAAGTGCTTTTCGGGATTTTTCTTGAATATCGACACTTAGTTGGATTTGTTTCAACACCTCGGCCTCTACGTATTGCGGGTTGTTTTCTGGCAGGCGCTCAGGTTTAAGAAAAGTAATGGACGTGAATGACTTGTAGCTCAAGACACCTTATTTTGTTTGTTTAGAGTTTACGGGTCGACCAAATGTTACGATGCGCTACGTTCTGTCCTCTCTATCGTCATTAAATCGGACAAGGTCACTTGTTCACTAAAAGTTTTATCATTGAAAGGATAAATGAATCTAGGCCCGTGTTTATAGAATAAGGGAGAGTTACGTGGTCTATCTTGGCTTGTAGCTTGTGTATTTCATATGGGACTCCATAAAGTCTTCTAGTCGATTGAAAAAACGGGGATAGTCGCAAGTCCTGTCCATTTGCATAGTCCCTTGTAACTTAGCCCCCTAAGACCTAGATAATAGCATTCCATACTTTGAGGGCACATCAGCCACAACAATATCCATTCATAGCATTTGGGTAGGAATTTGGGCTAAGTTAACGCAGTCTTTGATTAACCCTAAACATTTCACTGCTTTAGTCAAAGGGTAAAGGTCTTTATAAGGTACAGTGATTTCTAGACCTAGGCTCTCATCATAGCTTTAGGCATCAAATTGTGAGAAGCTCTGGAAGTCATGCATAGCATGCCAAAATTTTGTCATGAATGTTTAAACTTACATAAAAGGGAGGAACGAGTCCCTCTTGATATCTACCTTCAATCTTGGGACAAAAAACAAGCTGCGGTGGTCATCATTAAGATTGATTGTGTCATTATTCTCTTCAATGTTTAACCTTCAAAATTTGGGTCCTCTATACATTAAGGCATCTAACTCAATCGAGCAGAGATTTTGATCTTTGAAATTTCTTGCTCTAGGATGAAAGGAATTTGGTTCTTTGAAAGGGCCTTGTCTCGGCCTTACTAGGCGCTGGTATATCGGCTTAACATCAACTTGTTGATTTGTTTTATTTATATTTGAAAAAATTGTTTTCACGGGAGTACTAGGTTGAAATGGTAGCTCTTGCTAAGGTTCGCACTACGGTACTCATTGTTTTGGAATGCCTTTCTCTTTACCATTATCATAATTCACGATACTTGTTTTGTCCTTTTGTTTAGCCAACTTTTAGGCTTGGTTGCGATGTGTTTTTGTGAAGATTTGTCGAGTTTTGGTGTTGGAGTTTGTTCGTGGTTTTTTTCTTAAGGTCATATTCTCTTTGAGACTCTATGATGACATTTGCATGTCTTAAATATCAGCACTACATCATCATCTCTTTTGTCATCATAAAGTGTATAGACCTTGTTTTCTATCATAATGAACTTCAGAGTCATCATTTATACTGTATGTTGATATCATCTTCTTTGTTATTTTATCTGTTTCCTCAACCTCACTTACATAGTTTTGATGAAAGGAGGATTGAAATGTTGATCATCTTCCCCATTCTGTGATCTTTGTTTGGAGGTTGGTTCCTTCTAAAATTAGAGTTAATTTGGTTTTGATTTCTATTTTGAGGAAACCTTTTGGTTTGGTAGCTTGTGCTCTCTCAAGGATGCTCATTTTCTTCATCATCTCCTCCATCATTCTCTCATCCTTTGAGTTGGAAGTAGAGGTGTATTTTCTTCTCTAAAGGAAACTCTCTTCTCATTTTTCATTCTTGCTCTCTTCTCCATTAAATTTACTTCGACGAGAGCTCCTTTTTACATCTCTTCAAGAGTTACGGATGTCTTTCTCTCGGTGATAGGCCATATCGGGGTCAAACCTTCATGAAACTTGTTTAAAGGCTGAGCCTTGTGGAGGTTTTAGATGCGGGAAAGGGCATTATACCTGTCAAAATGCGGGTGCAATAGCTTGCACACTTTCCCAGTCATTCTGGAGTTCTTGTAATGGAAAGGACTTGGAGAGGATTCGTCTTTACTTCCCATTTGTTTAAGAATGTTTGATGGAAGACTTGGAGGATCATTGATACTATAGGTTAAGCCTTTGAACCATTTTTCTTACTTCTCCCCCCCAAACTTTGAGCAAACAATCTAAGCTTGTGAGAATCACATGTCAATTTCATTTTTGTCAAAGTAGTCATTCATATTATCCACATGTTGTGATGGGGTTGTAGCATTCCTAGCATCATACAATGGGTGTTGGTGATAGTCACATGTGAAGTTATTCATGCTACGGGAAGGACTAAGGGAGCATACCATCACTGCCATGATATGTGGTGAGGGTGGATTCACAAGAGGAGGATTAACAAAAGGAAAAAGTGGGCTGGAATGGAGTGGTTTGAGCAGTGGATGTAGGGTGAGCGAAGTGGATGAACCGGGGAGTAGATTCTTGGCTGATCTTGGATAGAGACACCTAAGTTGTGAAGGAGATGTAAATCGGGGAGGTGTTGTTTCTCTGCTACCGGGATGTTCACTTGTTTCGGGGAGATGAAAGTGAAGACTCGGAATATAAGCGGTCAAATCATAAAGAGACCTAGTTCTAAAGGGATTTACTAAGTCAACTTGTGATTGTTGTATTTGAAAAGATTTTGCGGGAGAGCGTTAGCTCTCAGGGTGATGCGAAATAGTCGATGATTTAATCCTAGGAGACTTCGAAGGACTACTTTATGGGTTATCAACTGCTCTCGGGTGGATCGAGGTCGGGGATAGGCTCTAGTGTGAATCTTTCTAGGAGCCAGCATGCTATGTTCTTAGGACCCAAATAAACAAGAAAATTTTAACAGAATTGTGGCAGATGCTAAGGTCAACTAATCTTTGTTTCCATGGTTTAATCCTGTGGTCTCTCTAAGCTGATTTGAATGATATTATAAAGGACAAGGGTTCTTCCCGATGGAGTCTTAGGAGTCTGTTCGGGTTTGTGGAGGTATTCGCCAAATGGAAGTTTTTTTAGCTCCTAAGGAGATAAGGTTTTATAGTCCACCACCATGTTTATTGAATGCAATGCGAAATATTTTTGGATTTTTTTTGAGTTATTTTTCGGGTTGTGTGGTTTCTAAGAATATCCTAACTTTCATTTCAAAACTTAGCTACGGTTATGAGACAAAACGATCTATCATATGACTCAGCGGTGGAAATCTTTCAAGGTTAGATAAGCTCTCATGAAAATGTCCGGGTTTGCCTAGTTATGCTTGATTCAAACAAGTTTCATCATGATTACCATTTATTGGTAGTGCTTGAAAAGTACACTTTTTGCAAGTCTTATGAGTTCAGGAAACGGAGGGAATTACAATTGGAGTGGTCTAGTGGAGTGGCAGCATGAAGAGAAGGTGGCAAGATTGGCAAAAGTCCTTCTGGGGAGAGGCATCGATTTCTTCTTTTTGGGATTCTAGGATCTCGCCCTCTTGAATCTAGGGAGATATCTCTCAATAAGTGCAAAGATGGATTTGTCTTCCAAATCTTTGGGTAATGATATTGAGCTGAATTATGAAGGCCGAGGGGTTTTGTTTGTTTTTGTCGTTCAAGCTTTAGATTAATGTTGAGGTGGAGAGTTCTAATGTCGAGTTTCCAAGGTGAAGTTGCGAAACCATTAGAACAAAGCTTTGGCGAGAATGAATGGTGGGGTTTCGTCCCACGGGCTATGGATTCATAATAGGATTTAGACGAAACAACAAGAGGCAAGAGTGGTCCCGCAAGGCAAGTCATCTATGTCCTAAGATCTCTTAAAGTTTGATTATGGAGATAATGCAGTAATAAGAAGAGAATTAACAGATGAAGAACAAAGAGTAGCCTAAGATCGAGGTAAGTACTTTAAAACTAGCACATTTTTGATGCACTTTCAATAGAAAAACATTTAACTTAAAACAAGGAAACTTGAAGGCAACGTATTGGAGGAAAAATAAGGGCAGGGCTCTACATGAAAATCCTCACTCTAAGCTCTGCTCTGTGTGCTTTCAGGAATAAACACAAAGATAACAAAGAATGGCCCAGAATCCCGTGACACTCAAACTAATAGGCACCAACCCCATTCAGAAACCTGATGGGGCAGGTCTTTGGGGATAAACTAGGACCGGGGAACACCATATCTTCCTTGGGTTATTACTTAACATGTACTAAAAATAACATTTAAGAATAACAATTAGCTAAGGCAACGGGATGAGAGACGCCACATTCCTATGTTTAAACTAAATTAAAGCATTCCCAAATAACACGGATTATGAAGAAAAAAATGTAGATAAAGATTTTTCGGTCGGAAAGTGCGATATACGGTAGGCCCTAACTCTATGCATGTTGTTCTTTATAAAGAATATGAACACGGTGAAAAGCAGAAAACAAAATAACGAGTTACAATGAGAAAAACATCACGTAAACATAGACGAGGATCATAAACTCGGCTTGTATTGATGTAGACGATTCTGACTTCAAGTCCAATGCTTTAGTTTAGCAATCATCACTTCCCCGAATAACTTATTTATCACAAGCGAGCTCCAAGAGCAGTGAACACTATTTATAGGTAGAAGTCTCAAGCTCGAAATTTATTTCCTTGATTCGGCAACTAACTCCTGCTTCCCTCTATAAGTGTATACGTGGTATTTATAGGAGAATGAGGAGGTGAGATACGATAAAAGATCTCCAAAGACAATTAATACGGACTTAATGGCATACCTACTACCGACGCTGGGGGAGCTCGATGAAGAAGCTTACTGAGAGGTGTCCTGCATGTTTAAATAATTTCCATTTAATATTTAAGCTCGTTAGAGCTCTTTTTGACTTTTTGAGCTCTGTTATGTTGAAGTAACCTAACGTATTTTGTCATCAAGTTTATTTGCGAAATTCTGCTCTTATTTGGGCTAAGGCAAATATCTGACCTCGATCAATAACTTGACCTCTGTTTTGAATGCTTTGAGGCACGAAGGTGACGCGTGGCTGGGAGGAGTCAATTTGCCTCGGATGTGGTGGTGGAGGCCTTATTTGTCCAGGTAAACATGTGATTTTTTTCTTTGCACTATGTCTTGGTTGGGAGGATTAGGCTTTTTGATTCATTTTACCCTGTTTTGTTGGTGTGATGTCTTTCAACGCGAACCCGTGAGGCATCAATGCCTTTGAATCATTGACGAGGCACAAAAATTTGAACCTAGGATGGCTCTTCTTTAATATTGAAGACGAGAATTAAAACCTCGACCTTCGGCCTTTCTTCAGAGTATATAGCGAAAAAACCATATAATCACCCTTTACTGCAAACAATATAATCGGACTTCAAAATTTGATAAAACGGTACGTATAACCATTTCGGGTGCAAAGGTGTTTGGTGACGCGTAAGGGCGTTTGTGACCGAAATCCTTATGAAATCCGCCCCTATAAAGTTCCTAGGGTCGAATTGGGGCACAATGAAGCCTCCCGGGGTAGTGTGACCGAAATTTCTTTCAAATCACGCTTTATAATGCTCCCGAATGCCGGATTTGTTGATTGTGTAGGGGCCTGTAGAGGCTCCTCCAATCCGTTGCCGCCGCGTGGATGCGTGGGTGTTCCGGACCACGTTTCTGTGGGACCGATTCTTCTTGGTGGTGCAATGGGGCCGACGCGGCCTCTCGGGCACCGTCGATGCGGATCGGATCGCGTGGGTGTTTGATGAATGCCGTGCCTTAACCTATCCCTCGAGCTTCTTTTGAGTGCGATCCGTCGATGAGCTGGCCTCGGATCGGACGACTCCACGATGATATCACGGCGAGCCCACGGTCGAGGCTTTAACGCCGGGGAGAGTGGTGTTTCCAAGCCACACGGCCACGTGTCGGCTTGCCCGACGTGTGATCGCTGTCGCGGAGAAAACAACTTTCATTCAAAGGCGGTGTGATGGAAAGCCTTAACCCAGGTTTGTCGTGATTGACCGTGGGGACCACCGGGGGTGATTTGTTGTGGGCCGTCGATCTACGGTCAGATCGACGGTGAAATTTGTTAAGCTTGGCACCGGCGAGAAACCTTTCGGAGCCTTGCAAAAATACAAAAATATTAATAAAAACAAAGGGTTTAACATCGGGATAGTTTTATATGCGAAGTGGGTGCTTATTTGCGGGGCCTTGGTTTATATGAAATGGAATATGATCGGGGACGCTAAAATATACGGGGCTAATCGGCATCGGGGTTTTTGAACACGGCCAATAGACTTATGCGCCCGGATTTTGCGTCTGATAAGCGCTTTGTGGATTTGCTTTTTGGTTCTAGGGTGTGGGCACGTGGAGGAGAAATGGCTTAAGACTTAACCCAAAGGGAGCTTAAGTTTGTAATACAAAATGTGTTTTTTATGAAATCTTTCAAGTTTTTTCAATGGTTGTGAGGTTTCGATAAGGCAAAGGAAAAGTCCTAAACCTTATCAAAGGGGTTTTGATGAAGGGAAAGAGACAAAAATGAGGTTAGTTTTGGAAGTGGAAGGGGGGAAAATGATGATTTTGCGGCGGAGTCTCATGAAATCGGCGAGAATTCCGAAGAGTTGGCAAAGTGGGCACGGTAGAGAGCTTTTTTGGACGGAGATGAGGCCCTTTAAGAACCATCTTCCAAGATCAACACTTTGCAATAAATTTGTTCCTTCAGGCTCCAAAAATGATTGACAATATTTTGGTTTAACAAATTTAAAACCTAGGTGGCTTTAACAAATTCAAAGAGGTAGCTTCTCTTAGAACTTGCGGTAGTCAAAATCACATCTGGACATCTTTCTGTAGTATAATTTAGTAGTATGGGAAATACGAACAAGTTGCTTGTGAACCCTAATCATTTTGAATGACCTATACCCATAGCAGAAAAACTTATGCTCAACGTGGTTTTGAATATCTCAATTATGACTCATTTTTCATGATTTCATTAACTAGAGATGAGATGTGGAAGCATAGCTTGAGAGGAAAAATACAAATCGAGAATATCTTTTCGTTTTCCAAATAATAAACAACCTTTGTTTCCTGGTAAATACAAAGGTACAGGTTATCATCAACACTGCTTGAATGAACAATAATAAGTGCTAATGTGTACATAAGAAAATGAAATTAAGTAGGGTAAAGGATCGAGAAAGGCTGCGAAGAGAGGTAATGTAACCGCTCTACTAGAATGCGACTGAACTCGCTAGTAGCGGTAATGTTATGATTTTTTTGAAGTGACTGCGACGTAGTGTATGGGGGCACTGTTTAGGTAGACAACATTAGAAACTTATTTAAACAAAAAAATTATGAATAAATAAAGCCCTACTTTGTTCTTTTTGCATCGTCATCGACTTCGGCATGTAACGAACTTCTAATTGGGTGTTTCTTGACTAAGGGATACAAGCTTAGACATAAAGGGAATGAATATCTATAAAGGTCAAGGTAATGCAAGAGGTACCCTTAATGACTATTCAATATTCCCTTGCATCACTATCCGGACTCAAACTATTGTAGGGATGTTGGAAGAGATGTAGATTCTGTTAGTTCGCAATTGTTGTTGTCGCCACAACACCACCGAAATTTTTAAAGCTCATATTCAAAATTTCGGGTCCCCCTCCGATAGCTCGAAGCCCCATTAAAGTTTGGATCCAATCTCCCGGTTGGATAATCTCCCTCATGACCTTATTCCTACCAAACCATATCGCTATGCCCATTCGTAGAAATGCACATCACTCTTTTACTTTTTCTCTTGGCTTGTCTCATGATTACATCAGAGTTTGAGGTTTTCTCTGTTTGAAAAGAGTGTTGAGAGTTCCTCTAAATTTGAAGCTAGATTTTCTATAGTAGTACTCACTAATTAGTCGAGGCACTGCTCTAACTGATGCACAGGCCTCAATCGACCTTGCATTGTGTTCACCATACTCAGTTTGGGAGAAACCCTAATTTGGAAGCGAGTGATCCCCTTCTTGTTTTAACCTAATTTTTATGCCCCTCGGGATGCTATTCTTAGTAGCATGCACGACATCATGGTGAGAGTCATTGAAAGATCATGTTCCCCTAAGCCCCTTAACTCGGTCGATATACCTCAACATGTGCGTATTTAGGGTTCGTGAGAATTATATAGTTCCCCTTGCATCCTTAAAACCCTAGGCATCTGCTGATTAAAGGTCCAACCCCTGTTGTGAATTAATCCTCACTCCCTGAGGTGCTTATCATCTCACCTCTCATCTTACCTCGAAGCTTGATCACTCCCATACTGCATTAGGGTTTACAAGGTACCTCATACCACATTGGGGCCTCATCCCTTTAATTTCATTAGGGTTTGGGAAGGGGTAGTTTTGTCATGAGTTACCTTACATGAACTTCTGCATTTACAAGAGTGTTTTGCACCATTGGTCATATTGTGCATTGCCTTTATGCCTTCGATTAATTTAAGGTTGGAAGACCATAGTTTTTTCCATACTATTATAAAACCCTAAGTAATCATAGCCATAGTTAAAGGGTTCAGCCTAACTCTCTCGAACTCTGCTTTGACTAGATTTTTAATGGTTTTTTAGTTTCTCTAGTCACATCCATCATGCATTTAATATCTATGACCATAGGAATTCAATTCCCAAAGAGTAGTTTTGTTTATACATGACATGCTAAAATATCTAAGCTTTTCTTTCTACTTGGCATATCAATATTTAAGAAGAACACTTGAATCTAGTTAAGTTAGATTCATTTAGAAAAAATTATCTAAAATTCCTTATTTATGATCATTGCAAGATCTACGTTGATTAAGGTTGATTAAGGATGGCTTCACTATCCTTTCTAAGATTTAAGTTTGTTCACTCTACTTCACCAAACCAAAGAATGGCTTTCATAGAAAGACAACAAAAGGAAGAACTAAAGACTTCTTCATCTCACCAAGGGAAAAAATGTATAAAATGTCACATCAATTTGTGGATCCATAACATACGAGGAGAGACATGATGGCAAGCTTTACTTAAGGATGTTTTAATTCTTCACATATTGGTGGGTAGCGAATATTACAAAAATGTCATTGCGTGGAAAAATAAAACGTTGATCAAGATCATGATGGAAGATTGTGGAGGAAATGGTGAGGTGAGTTCAACACATAGATGGCATACTATGAGCATGACCCATTCCAATCATGCATAGAAACAATAAGATGTATATGGTCTTTGTTGAAAGGCTGACCCTTCCTCAACATATGAATGTTATAACGCTCAACCATGCAAAACTCATGGGATATACATTAAGCACATCACGTTTCGAAGGAAACGATGGTAAAAACCATGCGTGGGACATAGAAGATAAAGATTTGCCATAGCAGTGTTTCCAACGCATGTTACAACGGTCATGACAATGCGCAGAAGGATGACACCTGGTCGCTATATACACGCCCTCACAAAGACATAGTTTGAGTTCTCGTGAAAGGGTTTGAATCACAAAAGCGGCGTAGTTAGGGGCGTAAGAGCGCTGCTCTAATTCAAATGGTTTTGAGGGCAATGTTTTGGTAAAAGAATTACAAAGTCCCGATGGCAGAACCAGTACAATAACACGTTAAAAATCGCATTTAAAGAATTACCGATTCACCATTGCAAAAAAACATCGCATTTTCATAAGGCGCAGGGCTGGGAGGCAAAATTCAAAAGAAGCGATTAAGTGATATTGAGGCTATGAAATATTCGGACGGGATGCCTGATGAGTGGAAACACCGATATGATGCAGTCGATGGTCGCTGGCTAGCTGTGTCGGGAGCCTTTACCACAATAATGCCTTGATCGAGATATTTTTATGTGCAAGATTCAATTAGAAGTTTCTTATGCGTCGTTCATTCAAATGTTTATTCAAAAACACTCGTCGGAAATAAAAGGACCAGCCCTCTAGTTTTTTATTCCAGTGCTATCAAGGGACCTTCTGAAATTGAGAATCAAGTTATACCATTGCGTCCACTGAAGGTTCCAGAATCAACTGTGGTTGCAATGAACGATTTATGATGTAGTTACTGATACCATGCGTTTGAAAGCTTATGCCCGTGAGCAAACACTGTTTAACATCATGGGTTTAACATTGCATTTGTTGAAAATACCGACCTCTGGTGAAAATCGCAGCCTTTTCCCACTTGTCGCTAAGTCATCAGCAAGGGACTTCAACTATGCACCCAAAATGATGTGACCTTCATGCAGTTCAACCACACGATCTCTCCAGAGTTCTCTAAGTCGCATGGTCGCTCTTGTAAAATTCTGTAGCCAATGCGACCTTCGAAGAGGTGCGACCATGCGACCTCCACCCAGGTGGCTGAGTTGAATAGTCGCAGCAATAATCCACCGGACCTCCAATACAATGCGACAGACCACACACTAGGATAATGATACCTTGCTGCTTGACATTGAAAGCTACAACAGAGTCACGGTATACATGCCTAGCCTCCAGCGACTAGTTCTCAAATGCAACTCATGCGTCCAATATGAAATGCGACGATTGCTTTAAAAATTAAAGAATGCTTAGTAGAAACGAGGAGAAAAACATAGGTCAAAACATCGTCAAAAACATTTGGGACACTCAGGGGATATGAGAAAAAGGGTATAATAACAAAACACACGGCTATCCCTTCGGCATTGAAAAGCAGACCAAGCTTGAATTTATATATCAAAAGACATGTTAATTGTGTGCAAGATACATACAAATGACTGTGGAATACACCGACTCAATGGAAGACTGAGCCATCTTGATGATGATATCTCAGGGCTATACATTTTTGCCTGTTATTATTTTTGTGTGCTTTTTTGCTATCTATTCATTAAAAAGTAAAGTTATATCGATGTGTAATAAATAGGGGTAGTGTGCTTGCAGGATTGAAGTGATGAATGGGGAATAAGGCAGAGACAACATCCATTTTGAAAGCATTACGCCCTTGGCATTGCAAGGCGATGAAGCTACAATCAACACTTGTTCCATTTATTTACAATAAGTCTATAGATGAAAAATGTGTTCGAGGAAGCTGAAAACCCCTCGGCAGAGGTCACATTCATTTTCTATGCTACGAAAAAAGAAAGGGATTATGCAAGGATGGTGGATGTTCATGTGCGTGGATATTGCTAGGTTTTTGGAAAGAAGTTGTGGAATTAATATTTTGGCAAACAAGCTAGTTGAATTTGTTTATCTTCCCAAAGAACCTGGGGCATAATAGCAAGCGTGCTAACATCCAATACAACAAATGGATCGCAAGCCTGTTTAGTATTCCGCCATTATTGTGCAACAACATTAGGGTTTCAAACAACCCTACTCATTCTCCTTACAATTATTCTTCTATAGATATGTAAACTTCTCATCATGGTGTCAACAATTGTTCTAAGATTAGTTGAGCATGTACTAAGAAATATGCATGAGAGACTAGTGAGGAAGCTCGGGGAGTCATGAGGGTAGGTCAAAGGTCACGATAGGTGAACAATCACCTCATCTCTATAAATGTGCCCCTAGCCCTCACTATAAAGGGACTTTTAGCACTTGAGTTGAGGCTAGGACTACATAGTTGGTTTGTGCTTGAGAGCTAAAGGCACTCGACTCTTGGTAACTAGTAGAGGGAGTCGTGAGTGAGGCTAGGGTTTTGCATGAGGTAATGGTATGAGTAGCCCATGTTCCACTGTTCGGTTTTGACCAGTTGCAAGTTATATACTTAAATTTGCGAAAACATTTATAAAATTTCTCTCTATTCGACATCGATGCCCATCCTTACTCATGGTGGTTGTATGGTACTGTCCGATATTTCACTATATTTTTATGTGCACTTTCATATACAAAATATGTTATGGATTGATTCATAGTTGTTGGATGTATGTTTTTATTTTGAATCTATGTTTACATTTTCCTTTCCATGTCGGTGATCTTTTGTGAATCGCTTTGCAATTAAATTCTGGAATGTTCTTGTTCATGTATATCTAATTGGGTTTTTGGCTCACTAATCCCTCTCATGACATACCCCCTTCTTATTGTTGTTGAGATTTGTTTATATATTTGTTTGTAGTTTGTCAATCTTGGGCTGATTTTTGTTTCAACGTCTAGGAATTTCACTCTTGTCCCCACTTTGACACCTCATTTGGTGAGTCACGAAGACATTCATGGTGCGCCAGTGAGCTCACATACCAGATGGGGCTCCTATCCCAAACGAGTAGTGAGGTCTAATTGGGAATTCACACCAGGTAGACCCTCTGTTGTTGGTGGTACATTCCGGCCCATCAATAAAATTTCGCTAGAAGGAGGGTGAGATGACAAGCTAAGCCCTTGGAGCCTCGTAGTTTAGTTTCATTTCTGAAAAATGGCTCATCCTCAAATCTTTCTCCCGTGGTGTTTATAGAATTTATCTATTTGTCAATTTTTAGTCCTCGATGAGCCTCTCTATCACTTGTCTCATTTAAATTTTGATGGTGAGAATGGAACTTCCATAATCGAGCAATTTTCTGATTTTCTTAGGTTTTCGAATCTTACGAAATTGATGATGAAGAATTTTCTTGTGTGCTTTTCTCCCTCACCCTTGAATGTCGCGTCAAGCAATGATGTCGGATATTTGCCAACAAATTCCATCCATTCATTCGAGTAACTCATTAGTAAGCTTTCAATAATATTTTCATAGGTACGATTCTCAATATGTGCTAATAAGGATAAAGTAGCTCATAATGAAACCTAAATAATCTACCTTTGTTTTGAATTTCCGTAAAGAGATGTCGATTGGGTGTATTCAAGTGAACAATTTCAAAGGTTGGTTTTCGTTTCTTTGCAACACCTTCAATCAAAACAAATCTCGATTCTTTATGACTATCATGATAATATGCAAGTTACATACTATCCATATCTTTCCCTAATATTGTCTTGCCTATCGACTCGAGATGGGAACAAATTCAAGCCATCAAGGAGGAAATTAATGTTTCGGATATTTCTCATCCTCCTCCCCGATTTTCTACCTAATGAAGTTTATGGCCACAGATAGTTTAGGTGATGAAAAATGCTTGCGGGTGAAAATGAACCAACTTGTATCACCTTTGAATATATCATATATCCGGTTGAATTCAAACTCGAATATCAAGTTGATTTAACATATCTCCCTATTGATGAAACCAATCTTGATTCTCGTTGAACATATGCTTAGTTCTAATCTTGAATCTCATTCACTCGTCCGTAATGAATTAGGCCTTGTCCCATATGAAGTTGATCATCCTATAAAACCACATACCATGACATGCATGCGATTTCATTTCTCCCTCTATCCGATATTGATGCGCGGGGATGAGGGTCTCGGTACGATTGGTGCCCCCCTCATTCGAATCATTTTCATCCATTATTCACGATTCATTTCATGAGTCTACTACACCGTGATATTTCTACAAATCGATCAAAAAATTTCTCCGTTGGTGTTGTTTGTAGTGATGAACACGAGGGTGATGTTTCAAAATTGCATTATGAGAATGATGAATCTCCTATTCCCGATCTCTTCCATCCACTATCTTTAACCGGTCAAGAAAGAGACCTTGTGTCTCAGCGAATTTCAGATGGTTCTCTTCACCGATTCATCCTCAATTTTAATCCAAGAAGAGGCTAATGTACAGATACCCGACTCTGATCAAATTGGACGCTTAAACGATTGTTATTTTACCGAAAACATATTCACTCACACCTTTGGTGATTGTCATTCCGTATCCATTTGTAGATCCTACGAAGCCAACGAAATTTGATGATTCAAATCTTTCAAAGGTTTGGGAACTCATCAGAATTTGAGGCACTTCATTTTCTCGCGATGGTTATGTCAGTTCTCATGATCTTGATGAGACCCTCGAACCAAGTCAAACTAGGGTTTTCGAAATTAGGGTTTCGCGCACCACACTCCTCTCAACATAATATTGTCGAGCATAGCTCATATTGGAAAGTCTCTCATTCGAGTGATATTTCACTAAGCATGTATTTCCATCCCCTATCAGCGATATGCATCAACCTCTATACCCTAATTATTATTTTTTTTATTTTTTTTATTTTTTATTTTTTTTATTTTATTTATTTTTTTCTAAGGGAGTACACCAACCATTGTATCAAATATTTTTTTATTTAAAATGTTTAACTGATACTAGATTGTAACTGTGTACAAGGAGATTATGTTTTACAATCCAATCACTTAACCTTTCTCTTACTAGAGACTCTTCTAGTAAATTCATCTCATTCTTAGGAATTTAAAGAATTTGATCTATTGGATTGTCAATCTACCACTCGTGAAAAAATATGAACAGACATTAACTATGATCACCGATAGTTATCCAGTCACCACAAATAATGACCATATGCATTCACTAGTTAATCTCAACGAAACCATCGAAATTTGATAGATCCACGTTTGAAGGTTCGGGGGTTTTTCCGGGGTAGTGAGGCACTTCAACTCCCGCTAATGGTTATGTCGAGTCATCACGTCCTCAAAAAAACCCACGTAGACAACTTCAAACTAGGGTTTCCTAAATTGGGGTTTACGCACTTGAATCCTCTAGTATCTCAATTTCACCTCGTAAACACCTATGTGCTTCATGTCATCAAATTGATCATTTTTCAATGTCATGATAAGGCTATTGGTCTCAGCTTGAAGGATATTATCTCGGTAAATTTCTCTGTGAGTAGACAACATATTGACTCACTGGCACTAGATTTAGGGTTATTCATGGATGGATGTGTGTCATGGTCGGATGATAATAGATTTCAAGTGTATCATTCACGTTTACCAGGATTGGATTGTAGTTTGGCTTGAACAATATTTTATGGCACATTTACTCGTAGTAGCCATGACCTTATTTCTCTTGTGCATGCTTCACAAGAAAGATTTGATGTTGTTGCACAATTATTCATGTTGGTTCTAATTGTGGACATCTTTGTTCTTGCTGTAGTCGAGAGTTGATGTAATGGCTGTATTGGAGGGCCAATTTTTACATGACCGAACCTCTCTCTAGTTAAATTATGGTTTTAGGTTTTTTGTTGATTAAATTTTTACTTTTCCAAGTATGCGAATAAGGGTTTATTTCAAGGGATTTTCTTTATGGTTTTAAGATATGTTATGTTATCTTTTCTTTTATGTAGGTAGTTTAGTTTTATGCATCATGATTTTCCGTTAGCTTGCACTCATACTCTTGCATTTTCTCATTGTTGCATGGCATTCATAAAATCACTACACATGTATTGCATTGTCTTTTATCTACAATAAGATGATTTATTCTACACATAACATTGTATTGCATCATAATCCATGCTTGTTGCATTATATCCTGCACTTTCCTTCATGCATAACATACATCTGGTTGTTGACCTAGCCTTGCATTTTCCTCTATGTTGCATGCCATTGCATGAGCCTTCACGAACCCGGATCCTTTAATCCTATGATGCCATGACTAGCTTTCTCTTGCCTTTTTGCACATGCTCAAATCCTAAGGGAGCTTGCTTTGACCTCTTTGCACACATTGAAAACCTAGAGGAGCTTCCCTGGTTACCTTTCCCTAGTGTTGAAACCCTAACCCCCAATGATTGTGTGTGTTTGTGATGGTTGTTCCAAGAGGTAGCTTCTCTTAGAACCAATCATCAAAGTCACATCTTGGACATATTTCATGCGAGTCTATTTTTGTAGCAAGGGAAATACGAACAAAGTTGCTTGTGGGGAACCCTAATCGGGTTTGAATGACCTATACCCATAACTTTGAATCTTATGCTCAACAATGTTTTGAATATCTCAATGACTCATTTCATGGTTCATTTTTGTTAATTGGAGACTAGATTTGGAAGCTTGGCATGAGGGAAAACCTAAATCGAATATCTTTCAGTTTCTTCCAAATAAGAAACAACCTCTATTTCCCAGCTAAATAAGTTGGGATCCCTCATTCGCCCTGGAACAGCTGAACACCCAATAATAAGTTCTAATGTGTACATAAGAGAAAATTAAATTAAGTGAAGGGTAAAATATCGAAAGGCTTCCGTACGGAGAGGTAATGTAAAGACTCTACTAGGATGCGACCGGACTCGCTAGTAGCGGAGACAATGTTTATGATTTCTTGAAGTGACTACGACAGGGGTAATGTCCAGGCCTATTGCGGTGGAGAAACATTAGAAAATTATTATAAAAAAAATAAAAAATAATAATAAGCCCTCCGCCTTGTTCTTTGCATCGTCGTCGACTACCGGCATGTTTGAACTTATAATTGGGTGTTCTAACGACTAATTAGGACCTAGTCGCAGACACTGAAAGGGAAGACATATCTATAAAGGTCAAGGTAATGCAAGAGTTACCCAAATGAATATTCAATATCCCCTTGCATCACTATCCGAATCAAACTATTTTAGGGATGTTGGCGCAGAGATCTTTGGGATTCTGCAGTGGGTTCTCCAATTGTTGTAGTTTGCTACAACACCACCCAATGTTTTGGGCATATTCAAAATTTCGGGTCCCCCTATGCTAGCTCAAACAGTTAAGGTTTTGGATTTTTTCTTTAGTTGGATAATATCCCGATGACCTTATTCCTACCAAACCCCGTCGCTCACGCCATTCATGTGATTCACACCACACTCACTTGTCTTGTCTGTCTTATGATTGCATTAGGGTTTGAGGTTTAATGCTTGAAAGAGCGTTGAGAGTTCCTCCATAAATTTGAAGCTAGATTGTATGTAGTAGTACTCACTAATTATTCGGGGCAATAAACATGGACATGCAAAGGTTGTAGTCATCCTTGCATTGTGTTGACCATACTAGTATTTGGGAGAAACCCCTAATTTGGAAAGAGAGTGACCCCCCTTCATTTTTTAACCTAATTTATATGCCCCTAGGATGCATTCTCATCAGCATCGCATGATATCATGTCGAGAATCATTGAAGAGCATCTTCCCCTAGGCCCTTGGTCGGTCCTATGCCTCAACATGTGTGTTAGGTTTTGTGAGAATTATATGTTCGCTTGCATCCTTGAAACCCTAGGCGTACGTTATTAAAGGTCCAACCCTACTATGAATTAATCCTCTCTCCCTAGGGTGCTTATCATCTTCACCTTCTCATCTTAACTCAAATATTGATCACTCATATACATTAGGGTTTACGAGGTACCTCATACCACATTAGTCCTCATCCCCTTTAAATTCATTAGGGTTTGGGAAGGTAGTTTTTTTCATGAGTTACCTTGCCATCAACTTGAATTTGCAAAAGTGTTTTCACCATTGGTAATATTTGTAGTGTCCCTTATTAGTGAGATAGCTTTGATGACACTTAGAGATGGTGATTTTGATATAATATTATGTATGAAAGACTTATGTACATGCGTATATGCTATGACCTGGTTTGGGTCACTTGGTTGTTGTGTGCTTATGATAATATCTATGGTTGCGTGCACAAGGATTGATTTTGGTTAAGAGAATATTAGCGATGTTTTCTCTTTTGGTATCCTATTTTGGACATAGGGTGTATGACGTGAATGGTGATTTAGAATTGAGACACAGATCCATGGACGATCATGGTTATGTGGAACATATGGTTAATTATGATTTATGGATGATACATGATTTGTATGATTATATGTGCATAATCTCGTACTAAGCATGATGTGGCGGGAGGGACTTGGTCATTTTCCAACGGGGATGCTCAAGTTATGAATGACTGCGAAGTCATTTCTCCAAAACCAAAAATGATCGTGGGAAGTCATGCATAATATTTGGTAAAATTTGAATAAGTTAATTATGAAATTCATTTGATTGATTTGATCATTGAGATTGTGATGTGTGCTGGGGGTCTTGGAAGAAGACCTTACCAACGAACCATCGGATGGGTATAAGCTCACAATCAGTACCTTAAGGTGAAACGCGGAGTTTCAAAGCGAGAATAGATGAGAAGCCATGGAAATTAGGGGCGCGAGTCCTAAATCCATGAAATATAAAGACGTGGAGTCTTGGATATATGAGAAAAGGATTAGGACGCGGAGTCCTAAATCCATGAAATATAAAGACGCGGAGTCTTGAATCTATAATGAAATGTTTGGGGCACGGAGTCTCGAATATTTAAAAAAAAGATCAAGGTGCGGAATCTTGGATCTTTAGAGTAGATCGCGCGCGGAGTCCTCAAATCTACTAAGGCACAAAGATGCATACAATAGGGGTGCGGGAATCCCTATTATCCGGAAGAAAAATACCACTCATGGGCAACTCGTAGATGAATTTCCTTAATAATCTAATTCCTAACAATTTTGGAGTGACTTTCTAAAAATAGAAAGTCATGTCTACCATTTCAAGTATGACTTTCGAAAAAATAGTAAATCACCTCCAATCAATGGGTAAACAAGTATACTTGAAGGAAAATCACTTAAATTATGATTAATCAATTGTAATAGTTCAATCTCGACTCTAATCCTCAATATTATTAATATTATTATTATCTTTTATGAGACTATGATATTATTATTAAAAGGAAATTATATCTCCTCAATCACTTCACACCTCTCTCCTTCATGACTCTCATGGCTCTATGTAACTCTCTCTATTTTAAATATTACATTACACTCTCTTTTTATGCACTCATCAAGGAATGACATATTCCTCTTACACTCATTAAATATATGTCATAAAATATTCCTACACTCATTAAATATGTGTCATAAAATATTCCTCTTACACTCACTTTAATGCATATGTTACACTCTCCTTAAATAAGGCATGCATACCTCTCCTTAATGGCATAAGTTACACTCCTCTAAAAGGAATACATTGCATGCATATTAATCCTCCTTTTTATGACATGAATTTGTTGCTCCTCCTATATATGAGTCTCATGTATTCTCATTTGGGAGGGAGGGGGGGTAATACCAAGAGTGGAAGATACTTGAGGAATATTATGAAAGGGAGAGATATGGAGAGTATCCAATTACTTCCAAAAAAAAATCTGAATTTCTTACTAATCTACTAAGTATCTATTGAGGTTGAACATGAGTGGTATTTAAAGGAAGTGAAAACTATCTTCATTAGTTTTCCTTGCATCTCTCTCTCTATGCTTTCGTATTTTGGTATCGGTTGTGAGCTTTACAGCTCGGGGGTTCCAGGGGGGAGGAGTTCTCCCCTGGATATGGTTGGGTGGAAACCGGATGGTTCAAATGAGTTGGTTAAGGGATCGAAGGTGGATCATATTCTCAACGATTGGAGCTGAATATCTCTTCGGGTATAATTTCCATTGTCCTAAAATTATAGTATATATTTAGCATAAAATAAAAGGGTAGACATTTAAATTGTTGTAAGCATCTAATTTTGGTTTAGGCTTATGTTATCTAAAATATTATTGATTAGTTAAAAATGAAGACTAGATCAATCTATATGTATGGACGTTTAGATCTCAAATATTGGAGTTATTATTGGGTATAGTTTATGGTACTAATCTTGGTATTGTAGCATTTGAGAAAGGAAAGCCAAATATTGTTGAAGGTAATTTCAATAAATAAATTCCAAAGGACTTGGGTAAGCATTTCATGATTTATGGTTCTATGTTTTCAAGTAATTAATAGATGCATGTTTTATAAATGGTTTTAGGATAGTTTGCAAAGTGTTTGACAAAATCTCGTGAATGAGTAATGTTATAAATTTATTTATGCACGAATAAGTGCTAACTTGCGTAAGTAAGAAAATGGACATGTACCCAAAATATGCTTGGAGGAATTACGAAATCAACCCTTAAAAGAAAATGCAAAAAATAATGACAACTAAAGTATAGTTTGGAAGATCAAATGCTTGAGGTAAGTTGGAGATAAATTTTAGTTATGGCTTATGTTTCATATTCTTCAATGTTTTGTTATTCAAGTTGTTGTAATAGTACTATCGTAATTTTTTGATGAAAGCCTTAATGGTACGTAGCATTCGGGGCTTCCATGTGTTTTTTTTAAATTGTAGCAATTGGTGCAAAAAAGCTTGTCACTCATGTCAAATGAATTAGCTTGTAGGGGTGGTAAAATGTTTCAAGAACTCATATGGTGGATTTAGAAATGTGTGATTTCAATGAGCATATATTAGTAGCATAACTACGGGTTGTTTTTCCCTCATGTAGAGGTGTAGTTTGTAAGTTTTCATTCCATATGTTTGACAAAAGTCATAAATGAAACATTTAGGCTATAAATTTTTGTTGTTTTAAAGAATCGCATTTCATGGGCGTCCTGATTACGATTAAACTCCACTCAGGGAGGGTATCCATACCAATAGACCATTTCACCCCAAGTTTGATTCCAAAAATCAAGGTTTCGGACATCAATTCCCAAATCGCGCTTTCGTTTTGCGATTCTGTCGTTGCATGTAGAACACTTTTCGTTGTTTTGTCTTACGTTTCGGTTCTTTTTATATTAGATCGCTCGATAATTTATAGTGATGATTCTGATTTAGGCTAACCACTTGGAAATTGTTTTTAAAGTATAAATGGTTAATAATTTGAAAAATTTAAATAACCATATGGCAACTTGTTTTATGATCATCAACTATTTGTCAAAATTCCTCAATGGGTCGTATTTTTACTAAAGCATTGTGAGCTATGTTTGAAATTTTAAATATTTATATTCATTGGTATAGATTCAACAATGAATATGGCTGATAGTCTACTAATATCTTAAGTTCAATTATTGGCATTTCTTACAAAAAAAAGAGAAGTCATGCAACTTTTGGATTCATGTTAGCTAATTATTGTGAAAACACCTTAAAGAGATAATAGTTGTAAAGTGTTTGACGAAATGCCTCAATGATCTGTACATTTCATGCTTGTAAATTGGTTTTTCATAATGTTCAATGGTTGCATCTAATTACGTTTATGAACCATCCATAAAACAAAAGGCTTAAGTTAATTTAAGATTTGCAATCAAGGTATTTCTAGTATAATAACTCATTGAGTTAAAGGGTCTTGTCTGAAAATTCAAAATTGCAGGTAAGTAATTTAAAGTTGCAATATCGACTCACATATGAATTCCTAAATTATGAGATGCCAACTCTATATAATTTAAATTATCCTTTTAAGAAAAATAACTCATAAGCATGTTATTAGTCACTCTTGAACACATTTAATTACAACGGAATTAACAATTAGTTTATTGTAAATTGTGGTTCATAAAGGTTGACATTTATTCATCCCACTAAATAATTTATATTTTAAAGGTGATTTTAGTCTTGAGAAGCAAGTATTATGGTTGTATTTTTTTGGATCTTGATAAACCTTGAACTTTGTAGCTTTGAAGATAAGTTGGTAGAATTTAGGGTGTAGTGTAAAGGACACCAATAACTTCTATATAATAATAAAAAAAAATTTAAAAAAAATATATATATATATCACATTTTGATTTAATATAATATTTCTCTATAATAATTATGGTAGGTAAGGTGGGACCCTTACAATATTGTGCATTTCCTTTATGCCTTCGATTAATTTAGGGTTGGAAGACGATAGTTTTTCCATATATTATAAAACCCTAAGTAATCATAGCCATAGTCAAGAGGTTAATCCTAACTCCCTTGAACTTGGATTTGACTAGATTTTTAATGGTTTTTAGTTTCTCCGATCACATCCATCATACCTTTAATATCTATGACGATAGGAGTTTAATTCCCAAAGAGTATTTTTTTTATACATGACGAAAGCTAAACTATATAAGATTTTATTTCTACTTGGAATATCAATCTTTAGGAGGAACAATTGAGCTCGTTAAGTTAGCTTCATTTGAAAAAAATTGTCTAAAGTTCCTTATTTATGATCATTATAGGATCTACATTGATTAAGGATGGATATACTATCCTTTCCAAGATTTAATTTTGTTCACTCTCGCTTCACCAACCAAAGAATGGCTTTTTCGTGAGGAAGACAAAAAAAAGGAAGAATTAAAGGCTTGTTCATCTCACCAAGGGGAAAAATGTATATACTGTCACTTAAATTATGAACGTGAATTAAGATCATGATGCAAGATTATGGAGGAAATGGTGAGATTATTTCACCACATAGATGGTATACTATGAGCTTGACCCATTTCAATCACGCATAGAAAACAATAATATGTATATGGTCTTTATTAGACCATTGAAAGAGTCGACCCTTCCTCAACATATGAATGTTATAATGCTCAAACATGAAAAACGTCATGGGATATTGTTATGAAACCGACTCCAAAAATAGAATAAAAGAGATATCAATGCCTTATAAATAAGCCACTTCAAGGGGAAACCTCCTTTACATTACATAAATGAAAAAATTCTTGGATGATACAAATGAAAAAACCTCCTTCTATATACGAGACTCCATGGGGTCACAATATAATCTCTAGCCCGACCTAAAAATAATAATGTAATGGCACAATAATAACAATATGGGGGTTACGGGAGTACAACAATAAAATTAAGGGAGCTACACTAACAACAATAAGGGACTACACTAGTAATATAAAGGACCTAACATGCCCCTATCCTTCAAAAAAGTGTTGTCCTCAACGCTTCGGTAGCTCTAGATGCTTATGTATAAAATTATCATCCTCCCATGTAGAATCTTTAGTGGGTAAGTTCTTCCACTTGATGAGATACTCCGAAATTGATCGATTTCGTAGTTGTCGAGTTGTTGTTTCACGTGATCTGCTTCGGGTTCCAATATGATTTTTCCTTCCTCATCAAGTTCTAGCATATTTTTTTGAACTAGAAGTTTGTCACCTATAACCTTCTTTAAGCATGAAACATGGAAAACTCGGATGCACTCGTCGAAGAAGCATGAAGCTCCAATTTGTATGCCATAGTACCAATATTTTGCAAAACCTTATAAGGACCATAGTACTTTGGTGATAATTTATTATCCTTCTTAGCTTTATTGAGGGGAAATTTGTTTGTATGGTTGTAGCACGTAAAAAATACCGAGTCTCCTACAAAAAAAATTCTCTCATTTGCGATGTTGATTCGCTTGTTGTTTCATTCGATTTTGCGCCAAATTTAGGTTATCCTTTAAGATTTGGAGAAATTGTTGTTGATGCTTGATGTGATCTTCCACTGCTTGAACCTTAGAATTTTCTCTTAAATATGATGTGATGGACGGTGGATGATATCCATAAAGTGAAATAAATGGGGTCATTTTTTTGCTAGGGTATGGAAGGAAGTGTTATACCACCATTCAACTAGAGGTAACCACTTGACCCATTATGTTTGTTTATCGGATACAAAACAACAAATATATCCTTCCAAAAATTTGTTCACTATCTCAATTTGACCATAAGATTGAGTATGATAAGATGATCTATGAGCTAGTTGAATAATCAAACAAGAAAATAATTCCATCCAAATATTTCCGGTGAAAATGGGATCTACATGTCGCTCACAATGTCAAACCGGGAGGTAACTCTCAAAGCGCAATGTATATTAGCCCGAAGAATGTACATGCTTATATAGATGGGAAGTAGAGGCTATTGGGATTCGAGCTCCCAATGACTCTTGGCCTTCCTTATCTCCTAATAATAAATAATATACAAAAAATAAATGTGCACACCCATCCATAGGATTAGGGGTGTCAACATTCCCCCCCCTTTTAATCCGAAGGGATGTTGGTGAGTCCAAGCATCGATCCGAACTTTCAAACTTCTCTCTTCCAAGTGCTTTGGTGAAGATGTCGAGCAGCTTGCTCATTTGTGGAACAATGATGTAGATGGATGGTCTTGGCTCTGAACATGATGTCGAATGAGATGGTACTTTGTATTGATGTGCTTTGTTCGATCATGGAACTTTGGGTTCTTGGCCAACTTTATTGCGAAGTGTTGTCAATCATGAGTGGAGTGGAATACATCTCGTTTTCATCTCGCTAAATCTTCCAGGGATTTTCGGGAGCCACACAATTTCCTTTGTTGCTTCAGACTGCTTTGCACATATTCTGCCTCGGTCGTGGAATCTGCCTGGGACCAGCGTTTGCGTGATCTCCATGAGACAGCTCCCCGATCCAAGACTCATGGTGTAACTCGTAGTAGACACGCTTTCGTTTCTTTGTCACCATCAAAGTCTGAATCGAGTATCCAGGTCAAGATGAAGTCGCCTACCTGTGTATATTTGAGTCCAAAGTCTTGAGTCCCCTTCAAGTACCTTAGTACTCTTTTTGAGTGCAGATCAATGTCTTTCACAAGGTTTTTGCATGAACCTTGAGAGGATTCCAACAAACGAAATGAGATGTCGAGTGCTGGTGGTGGTCGATAGATAAGACTTCCTACAAGGCTGTCTATACTTAGTTGCATCCTCAAATTCCTTCCCTTCAACTGATGTGAGCTTCAAGTTTTGTTCCATTGGAGTGCCTAAGGGTTTACAATCATCCATGCCAAATTTGTTCAAGAGATCTCCAATGTACTTCTTCCGAGAAAGAAAGATGAATTTTGGATGTTGAATTACTTCAATACCCAAATAGTAATGAACATGACCCAAATCAGCTCATTTCAAAACCTTTCTTCAACTCTTTCTTCATGGATGCAATATAGCTCTCATTGTTTCCTGTTATCAAAAGATCATCTACATATACCACAAGATATACTAACTTGTTTTTTCCAACTTTCTTAACAAACAAAGTTGCATCATCAAGATCAAAGTGTTTGAAATCAAGTTTCAGAAGATGCTCGGTCAACTTCTCATACCCAGGCTCGTGGTGCTTGCTTGAGGCCATACAAGGATTTCACAAGTTTGCAAAATTTGTGTTCTTGACCCTTTATCACAAATCCTTCAGGGTCGGGACATATAAACTTTCTCCTTCGCATCTCCATTCAAGAACGCCTGTTTTTACATCCATCCGATGGACTTTCCATCCACTACGAGCTGCTAAGGCAAAGAGAGTCCGGATGGTGGTCCATTTTGTCTGTGGGAACAAACGTTTCTTCATAATCAATTCCTTCCCTTCATCGAATCCTTTTGCCACAAGCTCGGCCTTGTGCTTGTCAAGTGAGCCGTCCTGCTTTTGTACTTGTTCTTGTAGACCCACTTGCGGCCAATTGGTTTCGCTCCCAAAAGCGGATCAACCGACTTCCAAGTGTCATTCTTTATCAAGGCATCATACTCCTTTCGCATCGCTTCTTTCCATTCATCATAGAAGCGGCTTCTTTGAAGGAAGTTGGTTCATGATCACGTAGACAAACTCAACTCACGATTATAAGCAATATCCATATCAACGGGGGAATCAGAATTATCTACATCACCTTCGATTTCTTGAGTGGAACTTCTTGTTCTGTTTTTCCAACCTCATCGGGATGAACATCCTCCAGTGTCTTTGTCGGCCCATTTGGGGGGGGACCTTTACGAGATGGCCCTGGCTGGTCACTTGACCGAGTTGGGATTGATTCAAGATTCAATCTCCCAATTTCTGTCAATCACATCATCCAATGATGTCATCAGTGGTTGTTTCTTCATGTGGGGGGAGAGTGTGGTTCAGGGGAAATGATTCCACGAGTTTGATTCAATATCGGAATCCCCCCTTCAAGGTGTGGAATCACATTATCAAATTCTTTGAAAGACTTTGCATGTGTGAATCTATCCAGCGATCAAGTTGCCGCTCAACAACCTTGTCACTCTTGGATGATTCAAGAAATATGACATCTCTTGCTATCACAAACTTCTTATTTGCTTCATCATAGAGACGATATCCTTTGGAGGTATTGGAGTACCCCCAAGAAGATACATTTTCTCGCTCCCCTAGCACCAAGTTTGTTCCTTTGACCCTTGGGTATCAAGGCATAACGGTGGACCCAAAGACACTGAAATGCTTCTATCGAAGGAATGTGGCCATGCCACATTTCAAAAGGAGTTTTATTTCTAATTGAACTTGAAGGACACCTATTCTTTATGTAAACATAGCACATAGAACCGCATCAGTTCAAAACATCAATTTTACATTCTTGAAAAATAACATGGAGTCGGACCATATTTAAGATGGTTCTGTTCATTCTTTCAACTACACCGTTCTGTTGTGGATTATATGGCACGGTGGTTTGATGTTTGATTCCATGTTGACGAAGATAATTTTCAAATTCGTTTGAAGTGTATTCTTTTCCATTATCGGTACGTAGAGAGCCAATATGTGTTTGTGCATCATTTTCAATCCATACATGAAAAATTTTTGAAAGTTTGAAAAGCATCGAGACTTATTCTTCGCTAAGTAAATCCAACACATCACAGTGTAGTCATCAATAAATGTCATCATGTATTTGTTTCCATTTGCGAAGCAATAGGCATAGGGCCACATAAATGCGAATGAACAAGTTCAAGTTTCCTATGTGCTCTTGAGTGTGAATCATGAAATGGGCATGGTTTGCTATGCTTTCCTAGAATACATGCATCACATTCCTTAGGTTTTCTAGGAATTGTAGGCGGTCCATCAACACCATTTCTCTTCAACAAACGAAGGTACGTCATAATTTAAGTGTCCAAATCTAGCATGCCATAAAAGACTTGATGGAAATGTACCTTCATCATGATATGAACTGAAAGCAAAGTTTTGAGCATGAAGCGAGATGAACCTTTCAGCTTCAAAGAGTCTCCTTCTTCTATTCCCTCCATGACAAGTGAGTGATCGATGCCGATCCGACCTCGCCTTGCCATCAAACAAGTAAGCGAGTGTCCTTCTTGCTGAATTTCGATCGGGGACAACAAGTTTCTCTTCAACTCTCGGGAGGTATAGAACCTCATGTAGGACATGATCGGGAAGACCAGGCAGTTTTAAGCTCGATTGTGCCAAGCTCTGATGGCTTGAGTTTGGATTTATCCGCGAAATATACTTGCTCCATCAACTTTGTCAGCTGAAATCTTCAAAAAAATCTTTTCTAAATGTCATGTGACATGTTGCTCCCCGAATCTAGCAACCAATCATCTCTCCATGAAGTAAATGAAACATCAAAGAGGTTTTCGATTTACTCCATTGTTACAATGTGCTAGAACATATGTGAGCGGATTCGGGTGCTTTACCTTTGTCTTTGTCATTGGTTTTACCTTTGTCTTGATTTACGTGTTTGCTCAATTTTGTTCCATGGTGTTACGCATTTGGGTGCATCATGTCCATCTCTATTGCGGCGTGTGCAATGAAGATGGGATTTGTCGGCCTTGTCCGCTCCCCCCCCTTTACGTGAAGTTCCTTCTTCCTCTTCCTCTTCTGCCACCTCTTCCTCCGGATGAATCCGGAGCATGATTCTTTTCTCTATGAGCCAAATATGCAGCCTCTTCGGAAGATGAAGGAACCCGTCATCTTCCCAAAAGCTTTCTCTCTTTACGCAAACTTCAACTCAAGTTTATCAAAGGTGATTTGTTCAAGGTTTCACTTGCTTGCAAAGACTCAAGATAATGTGAGTAAGTCGGATATAATGCCTTAACATATGCTATGAGAGGTATGTCCATTTTTACACAGTGTTTTGAATGTCATGCATTATAGATCTTATTTCCGAAGCTAAAGCAAGGGGATCATCATTCTTCATTTCAAGATCGAACGAAGCTTAACCATCAATTGAACATTTTCTAATTCGAGTGTGAGTCATAGAGTTCTTTTAGTTTATTCAAGGCTTCATAGGCATTTGAGAATGATGAAATATGGCGACTCACCTCTTCACTTTCACGTAAGGCGCAATCAAGGCATAGGCCTTGCGGTTCTTGTTTTCCCAGATGGCTAGCTCTTTGTCCGAAGTGGGCTTCTACGCGTGGATTTTCTGCTTGTCCTTCACGATTCCTCTCACATGCACTCATTAAAAATGAGTGTGTGTTTAATCTTACGAGACCATTCAAGATAGTTCTCTTTTCCGGAGAACTATCCCAACAATAGAGATGAGAGAATGCATTAGATCAGCCGGAAAAAATCTTACGAAGAGGAAACATAAATTCTGCTATAAAATATTTCAAATACGGGGCAAAATCTCTTGTCTGGAAAAAAATTTTCTCGAGTTTAAAAACTCTCCCTGGAAACTATATCAATGACAGCGTTATAATATAATGTCGGAGGGCGCATACCACATATAATATATAATGCATTACTAACTACGGACTATACATATACCAAGGACATAGCGTATATATATATGGAGGGCGCAATGATGAAAGGGAGGGGCGGTGTATTATGGAAGGGGCGGTGAATTATGACACATATAATGACAAGCAAGCAAATAACAAAACACGCTGATTAATGTAATGACAGATGTTTTATATGAAACCTTAATGTATTAACAACGAATGTATGACGAGCGCAAACAAATGTTGAATGGTCATATAACAATGCGGTAAAATGGTGGAATGTCGATGGCGTTCGGACATTGGATAATACAAAGTGGCGAGCGTTTTAAATGAAATAGACGGCGTTCAATATAATGAAATAGACAACGTTCAATACCACGCAAGCGTTAAAATGAGTTGTGGGAGATTCATTGCGGGTGGGCGGGATAGGAGGCCGAAAGGCCGTGGGAAAAGCGCGATTAGACGACGAGAGTTTGCGAGTGTATGGGTAGCGTTTGGCAAAGACTTGCGAGAGAGGGCGTTTGAAAGGTGGAATAGACACGACGTGACAAGCAATGGAAATATATAACATATATGGAATAGACACGAGCGTTGCGTTTGACAATGTATGGGAGGGCTGGACAGAGACCTTTATTGTATGGATATCAACACCACGGCGTTAAAACATATCAATACCCCGACGGCGTTTTTATTGTAATGCCGCCCTTTCAAACTTTTAAAGACGCGAGGTGCGAGTTGGAAGGCCCACAGAGGCGAGTGGGGAAGCTTCGCACGCGGAGGGACGAAAGTGTGAGGGTGAGTGTGTATAACAATGGAGGAGGGAAGGCGTAGGGAGAGGGAGAGGGCGCAGGGGATGAGGGGAAGGCGTAGGGGAGGGGGGCGCAGGGATGAGGGAGAGGGCGTAGGGGAGAAAGTGAGGGAATGGAGTGAGGGAAGAGAGGCGTAGGGAGAATGAGAGAGGCCCGAAAAGGGTCATTTACAAAAAAAATTTGAATTTGAATCTGCAGAAGACAGCCCGGGTTCAGGCCATTTGATCGCAGAAATCGCCGGCTTACAGATTGAGCGTGAGCTCGCAAATGTCGAGTGCTATTTAGGGGAAAAAAAATACGAGAATAACAGTCTAGCAATTAGGAGCGACAGAAAAACAATTAATAAAATTAGGCGAGCAAAGGGTAGGGGAGTTACACCACGTAGGCGAAATGCCAAATGTGGAGGCGGCTCGATACCATGTCAAACCTGGGAGGTAACTCCTCAAAAACGCAATGTATATTAGCTGAAGAATGTACATGCTTATATAGATGGGAAGTGAGGCTATTGGGATTCAGCTCCCAAATGACTCTTGGCCTTCCTATCTCCTAATAATAAATAATATACAAAAATAAATGTGCACACCCATCCATAGGATTAGGTGTCAACACACAATAACCCTTGGGTTTCCATGTAGTTTTTTGAATTGTGTCCATAAATGTAGTAAAAAACTATACTTGCTTTAAATGGATGAGATAATGCACAAAAGTGTGCATACTTGGTAAGTCTATCAACTACCACCATGATGACACTCTTTCCTTCGGACTTAGAGTAAACTCGTGATAAAATCCATTGAAATCTCCTCCCAACGTTGACTTGGAATGGATAAAGGTTGTAGAAGTCCCAAGGGTCTTAATTGCCTCAACTTTATTTTGGCGGCAAACCAAACATTCTGCCACAAACTTTTGAATATTAGATTTAAGGCCATCCCAAAAAAATTCTTTCTTCACCCGCTGGTAAGTTTTCAAAAATCTTGATTGTCCTCCTAAAGGAGAAGTGTGCAATTCCAAAAAGATATTTTGTTTTTAGTTTGGAATTCTTACAAAAGATATAGCGATATTTGTACCATAAGAATCATTTTTCCAACAAATTGTATCGGATGTACTAGAAACTTGTTGCAAATTTTGAATGAGTGTCCACACTTCTTCATCCTTATTCCATTCATCCATTGCTTCGGCTTATCCAATCTGGTTGGATAATAGAAATGGCACAAAGAAATGCGTCCTCCTCTTCATCCTTTCTTGAGAGTGCATCTGCAACAACATTTAGTTTCCATTTTTTGTAGATGATTTCAAATTCATAACCCAACATCTTTGTGACCCATTTTTTTTCTTCTCTTCGAAGATAGTCTTTGTTCCAAAAAAGTGTTTAAGACTATCATGATGAGTTTTTACCTTGAAGTGTCTTCCCATTAGGTAAGGTCTCAATTTCTTAGTGCATGTAGTATTTCCAACATTTCCTTCTAATGCGTAGTTGTCTATAAATACTTTTATTTGATTGAAGGACTTTCGGGAAGAAGTGGGTCTTTCTTCTTGCATTAAAACAACACCAATTCCATTTCTCCGAGGGCATCACATTCCACAATAAAGGTTTTTTGTGAAGTACGCGTAGTTAAGACCGGTGCTAGGCACAATGCCTCTTTAAGATGTTCAAAGGCCTTAGTTGATTAAGGAGTCCATGAAAATGCATATTTCTTCAAGAACGTTGTTAGAGGTGCTACTATTCTCCCATAATTATTAACAAACTTGCGATAATACCTCGTTAACTCGAGAAATCCTCGCAGATCGCTTTATGGTTGTGGGGACTTTCCATTCCTTAATAGCCTTAATTTTGTTAGGGTCTACCTTAACACCCTCGTGAGATACAATATGACCCAGATATTCCACCTCTTGTACTCCAAATAAACATTTGGAGGTTTTTTTCATATAATTTTTTTTCTCCTCTAGTAGTTTGAGCACCTAGTCAACATGTTGAAGATGATCTTTCCAAGACTGCTTTTGTAGATTAGTATATCATAAAAAAATACTAACACAAATTTTTCTAAGGAAAGGTTTGAAAATGGAAATCATCAAACCTTGAAATGTAGAAGGTGCATTGGTAAGGCCAAAAGGCATGACAAAAAAATTCATAATGACCCTCATGAGTTCAAAATGTTGTTTTCAAAATATCTTTAGTCTCCATTCTAATTTGATGGTATCTCGAACGAAGATCCAACTTGGTAAGATAAGTTGCTACATGTAATTCATCCAATAATTCATCAATCACAGGGAATGTGAAATTTTATCTTTAATAGTGAGCTTATTGAGCTCCCTATAATCCGTAATTTCACACGCCATGATCCATCCTTCTTGTGCACCAATACTTAGAGAAGAGAAAAGAACTTTCACTAGGT
This sequence comes from Pinus albicaulis, assembly GCA_034641835.2. Lineage (NCBI taxonomy): Eukaryota > Viridiplantae > Streptophyta > Pinopsida > Pinales > Pinaceae > Pinus > Pinus albicaulis. Next base: position 612,120,839 of record CM076578.1, on the reverse strand, counting down.
TGAATTATACCAACCTCTAACATTTCTTCAATGATACATTCAATTTCTCTCTTTTGGACATAAGGATATCTATAAGGCCTGATGTTTGGAGGAACACTTCTTGGAATCAAATGAATAACATGATCATGATCACGAATAGGTGGGATTCCTTTGGGAGTTTCAAACACCTTGGAATGATTGTCAAGACTTTTTGGAGATTCAGAGAAATAGATGATTTTGATGTTGGAACTTCTAGTGAGCATAATTGTGCAATTACGCCTCGTTATTATTTCTTCATAAGATTCATCATCACATTAGAGCTTATTATCTTTCCCATCTTCCTGCGATACCCCTTAATTCAACTTCCTTTCCTTCAGAAAAAAATTTCAAAAAAAATTCTTGAAAATTAAAAAGCTACAGATCCTCAAAGAATGTAACCATTGTACTCCTAGTGCAATATCAACACCTCCATTGGAATGGAAAGAATTGGACTATTCAATAAATATGACCCCATGGTTAGCTTGATATTATGGCATTTTCTCGAGCAATTTATAGTTCCTCCATTTGCAACCATCACTTGGCATTACAGTGCTGGGGTATAGGAAGAAATTTAGTTCCTTGGCTACCTTACAATGAATAAAATTATGGGTACTACCTAAATCAATCAACACTTATTACCTTTTTGTTATTGATATGTCCTTCTATCTTGAGAGTTTAAGGAGTGGTAATTCCCAGCCAATGCGTATACGATATGGTGCAGGCTCATTTCTTCTTTCTCTAGGGTTGGTTCCTGATGTATATCTCTTCTTTTGAAGTTTCTTGTTCATTTTATTCCTTCTCTTCACAATCTATGTAAAATAATTTCTTTTCAGTACACTTATGACCTTTAGTGTATTTTCTATCACAACTATAGCAAAGCCCTTTTACTCTTTTTTTTCTTCCAATTGTTGTGGTGTCAACCTTGTAGGTTGTGGAAGTCTAGGAGTAGCAACACTTACATCTTTATATATGTGAGTGGTAGGCTTCCTTGTTGCCATAATTTTACATTCAATTTTTCTTGCCGACCTAAATGCCTTTCCCATTGAATCAGGTTCCCAAACGCAAACTTCATGTTGGATGTTATCCTTTAAAGTCCTTATGAAGACATAAATCGTGTGTTCCTATGGAATATTAGTTACCCTTATATTTAATTTTTTGAAGTCCTCAATGTGCTCCATCATCTGAACCCTTTTGTTTGAGATTTATAAATTGGCTAAAGAAGGTGTTTCTCTTTGTATCCTCATAATGTGCTATCATTTCATCCGTAAAAAATTGACCAAGTGACAATAGTTTTATGGGAGAAAAGACATCGATACCATACAAATGTATTTTGTTCTAAATATAAAGTTGCAATGCGTACCTTTTGTGTGTTTTGCACATTATTGAGATCAAAATATTGTTCCATCTCGTAGTATCCATGTTACGGGATCCCTTGCCATAAAAATTTCTCATATCGATCTTTGGAATATGGTGGGTCTTCCATCCAACATTCAAGTTTATGAAATCATGATTAACGTTTATTTTTTTCTCATCACGAGTTTCCTCTAATATATTTTTGCCATTAGGGAATAATTTCTTGTAACAACTTTTTCGAACCTTCCTCCAAACCTTCCATGTCTACTTTTAGATAATTCTTCATGTATTCCATGCTTTGTCTTTAATTTTTTCTTCGATATTAGCTTCCATGTCTTCCATGCCATTATTCAAACCATCCATATTAGCTTCCATGCCCTTCTTCAAACCATCCATCTTAGCTTCCACACTTTTCTTCAAAACTTCCATTTCATTTTTTTTGTTTCTCTTTGCAAGAGCGAAATTTGGTGCACTTGCTCTTGTAATTTTGATATATCATGTTGCACTTCTTCATATTCATGAGTCATAGTAGGGTATTCTCGAGGGTTAATGGGTTTTGAATTATTTTTAAGGGGCATTTTAAAACCCAATACTGATACCTATGCTTCAATATGCTCTTGGAATCACTTCAAAGCCGATTTTTCAAACAAGACTTATGCAATTTGAAAAAAAATATACACATTTTTTCTTGCTTTTGAGGATCTCTATATTGAAAGCTCGAATTATCTATGTGATTTCGGATTTTCAATATCTGAAATTTGGTCTTGTAGTATCCATCTAAATCTTCTCTCAAATGCCATAGGTCTGACTTGATTTGGATGCTTCAAGAAAAATTTATTCCCAATCTCCCACAATGACCTAATTATGGATTGTTTCAATAGAGCGCAATTGTACAACGTGCCACATGTCATTGTTTCTTCCTTCAGCTCTGAAATTGATATACAGAAAACTACACTCTCGTGCACTTTTGGCCACTTCTTACAAAATTCCAATCTAATGCTCAAAGAGAGATTTATGACAATTTTCCCAAGGTCACCTCTTTTAGATGAAATTCAGGGGAGGTCGCAAAAAACCCTAACTTGCAAAAATCATATATCTGAAAATATTGCGAACCAAGATCTCGAAATTTTGACACAAAGTTCCTCGAGATTTCTACTTTGCGTGTTAAAATTTTTAGCTTCGAACCTTCGTATAAAAAAATGTTATAGTGCAAATTCCATGATGGATTGTTTGGAGCAAAGTGAATCCCCTAGAATCCAAAGCTTTGATACCAAATGTTATGAAGCCGCCTCCAAAAATAGAAGAAAAGAGAGATCAACGCCATAGAAATAAGCCACTTCGAGGGGGGAAACCTCGTTTACATTACATAGATGAAAAATTCTTGGATGATACAAATGAAAAAAACCCTCCTTCTATATAGGAGTCCATGGGGTCACAATATAATCCTAGTCGACTAAAAATAGTAATGTAAGGGGACAATAGTAATAATATAGGGGTTATAGGGGGTACACAAATAACAATAAGGGGGGCTAAACTAACAACAATAAGGGACTACACTAGTAATATAGGGACTCTAACAGATATACATTAAGCACATCACATCGTGAAGGAAGCGACGAGTAAAAACCATGCGTGGGACATAGAAGATAAAGCTTTTCATAGTAGTGTTTCCAATGCATGTTACAACGGTCATGACAACACATAGAAGGATTACACCTGGTCACTATATACACGGCCTCACAAAGACATAGTTTTCTTTATCGTGAAAGGTTTGAATCACGAAAGGGGGCGTATTTAGGGGCGTTAATTGTTTTTCCATAATTCAAATGGTTTTGAGGGAAGTGTTTGGTAAAATGATTACAAAGCCCCCGATGGTAGAACCACTAGAAATCCCATTCCTATGCATATAACAACACATTGAAATCGCATTTACATCAAACAAATGAGGGTGCAACACTAGGATTCAAAATTCAAAGTAAATATTCAAGTGATATTGAGGCTATGAATATCCAAACGGAGCTTCTCGACGAGTGGAAACACCGATATGACGCATTTGATGGTCCCCGGCTATATGTGTCGGGAGCCTTTACCACAATAATGCCTTGATTGGGACATTTTATGTGAAAAATTCAAGTAGAGGTTTTTTTCTATGTCGTTCATTCAAATGTTTCACCAAAAAAACACCCCTCGAAAAATAAATGGACGAGCCTTCTCCATTTTTATTCCAATGTTGCAAGGGACCTTCAAAAGCGAGAATGTTTAAGAACGATTCGAGGTGTAATAACATGATACCATTGTGTCCACCGAAGGTTCCATAATCAACCATGGTTGCAATAAGCGATTTATATTGTGGTTAATACTACCATGCGTTCAAAAGCTTATTCCAGTGAGAAAATACTATGTGTATAAAACATTTCCAAAGAGCATCTTTGTAATATTCCTAATTAGCCCAAGCTAATAGGAATATTCAATTTTGTTTTTTTTCATGCTTATGAATAAAATTGTAAAGGGAGTACCAATAATAACGCCTAAACATAAGAATAAATCGATGCTCAATGTGAAACAAGATAAATCCCAGAGCTACTTTCATAAACACACTTAAGTGTGAATGAGGTCGAGCCAATTGATCGGGTCAACGGACCAAATCCACAACGCTCTCTACATGTAATGTATCTCCTAAAGGCACATGCGAGTTCATGTTGGAGGTCACTCATGTGAATGAGGCTAAATCATCAAGGTGGTTTAGGGTTTGACAAGATTTCAAAAATTATAAAGGAGGAGGAGGACACCAAGGAGGGGTTTGATTATTGGATATTTCTCAAGGTGTTGTCTGTTTAGACATTCCTTATTCTCCGGCTATTTAGCCGAGAATAGTGTTGTTTATCACTTAGGGTGTTCCCTGGTCGGGGAATCCCATCTCCTTCCTTGAGCGGCTCTTGGAGAAGACTTGTTCTATCTTGTCCACTATCGAGGCTTTGGGCCAAGCTTCATCTTCCAACGAAAATTCATATCCTATTGAGGGTTTGATTTTTTTTTGCAAGCTTCAATAGTGGAAGCTATATCTATTCGAATCTCGGGCAAATCTAGTGCCTCTTCTCGGTGAGTGTGTCTTTTAACCTCCCTCGGAAGAGTGTATTGGATCATTAGAGCTGCATTTTCAGATCCGGGCATCAAAGCTTACTCAGTCTGAAGCTAACAACATGGTTTCTCTCCCATAATCGTGTTATCTTCAAGAGGAAATTTGCGGGGGTGTTTTGACTTGCTTTTTGGAGGAGAGATCTCCCTGGTGATAGGGATCTTCCCTTTCATCGTAGTGATACATGGATTGGCCAACCAATCCATGTTTGTTTCAGATATGATTTACTTATGTATTCATTTATCGAAGAATGCTTGAATATTGCTACTAGATCCGTGAATTCTAGATCTCGGATCTACTCCTGTACATTCATGTTTTGATCAAACCCCAAGGGGGAATTTGTAGAGGAACTCATCTAGTGTACATATATCGATATAGATCTATATTTTTGTACACGAGATATGTTATAGATATGAAATTTAATATACAACTACTTCAACCCATGAAATACTCATGCTCGTCCAGCTTTACGAGCTCTCAATATGTTGTTGCGGCGACCTCGATCTCGAGGTTTTTTTCATGTAATTCTTCTGTTTATCTATTGTACATTATATGAACCATGATATAGATCTGATTTTAATGATGTCCATACCATATTACATCCATCACCTTCATAAAATCATGCTTCTCGTGCTTCGAGTAATTTCGTGAGTAATTAAGTCATGGGGATTGGGCATTTTTAAGCCATAACGAGAGTGGGAGACATGTTTAACATAGCTAGAGTCATTTTTTTGGGATGAAATTTGGTATGTGAGTCCCACATGACCTAATCTACGAGATCCCATTGTCACTTTCCCTTATTTTTTACGCTCATCTATGAAATTAACCTTTTTAGGGCATAAATTACTCGCTTTTCCCCCAACTTTTGGCTCATAAAATGAAGTAAAGTTTTTCTGTTGTAGCTTGGATTTATGGCTATGTGTTTTTAACCTATCCTATGAGTTTATTTCATGCTGCATATCCATTACTTGTGTTTATACATTGCTGCGTAATCCCTCATTGGGCATTTATCAAGCCATACTAGGTATGGGAGGCCTATTTGCCCCACCTAGAAGGATTCGTTTTTGATATCCTCTTGGATTTAGGACTTAGATACTCAGATATAAGGGATCCAAGTGCTGGTTTCAAATCCTGCAGCAGCCATTCCTAGAAAATGCATTTTCCAGTCATGCCTTGTTGGCAATTCCCATTTTGGGATATTACAATCTTGGGTTTAACCTTGCATTTGTTGAAAATATTGATGAGAAAGAGAAGCTATGGATGATGAGAAAGGAGGAAATTTTTGCCAACTTGGCATTAGAGCCTAAATGTTAACCAATGACAATGGATCCCATGCTAGTGGAACAATTGAATAAAATTATGTTCGATAGCGCATTATCTGATGGAAGGAACTGCAATAACAAGAAAATCACGACACCAAGCACGAGAGTTTACAGGTCGGAGTTCGGGGAAAGTTTTCTAAATTTGCAAGACGCAATTTAGAACCCAAAGTACTAACTAAAAATCGACTTAGGCAAGATCACAAACATGTGACCTCTCCTTAGTCGTTGAGCCACAAAAAAAAACTAGAGTAGTGCTCATCCCTAACAACGTAACAATGCAACATATCTCCAATGGTCTTGCTCCCATCAAGTCACATCATTGCCCAAATCACAAAGTCTCATTTCAAAGCTTGATAAAGCCACCAAGAAGTGCGACTAACCTTGTGACGCGATTATGCGACCTACGGTAAGTCACAACCTCTCCCATTGATCGCTCGGTCACAACAAGGGGCTTCAACTATGCACCCAAAGGATGTGACCTTCATGTAGTGTGACTAGGCGACCTCTCCAAAGTTCCCTAAGTTGCAGGGGTTGCTCTCATAAAATTATGTAGCCAATGCAACCTTCGAAGAGGTGCGACTATGCGACCTCCACACGAGTCACTCGAGTTGAATAGTCACAACAAAAATCCACCGAATCTCCACTACAATGAGACCACACACTAGGAGAATTCTACCTTGCTAATTGGCATTGAAAGCTACAACGTAGTCATAGTACATATATCTAGCCTCCAATGACTAATTCTCAAATGAAACTCATGCTTCCAATATGAAATGCAACTTGCTTTAAAATATTGAAGAAGGTTTAATAACGACGAGGAGAACACCATATTTCAAAACATCGTGAACAACATTTTGGACACTCCGGGGATGAGGACAATTATAATAACACCAAACACACATCTATCCTTCACATTGAAAAAATACCAAGGTTGAATTTACATACCAAAATACATGTTAATTGTGCTGTCACGATACATACAAATGAATTTGGAAAACCGAGATCAATAGGAGGCAGGAGCCATCGTGATGATGATATCTCGGGGCTATAAATTCTTGCCTATTATTATTGTTTGTGATTTTTTTTACCTATTTGATTAAAGTAAAGTTATATCGATGTGTAACAAATAGGGGTATGTCCTTGCGGGATTGAAGTGATGAACGAGAACAAGGTAGAGACAACATTGAGTTTGAAGAATTATTCCCCCTTGGCATTGCGGGGCGATGAAGACATTGCATTCAACACTTGTTCCATTGATTGACGGTAGGTCTATAAGATGAAAATGTGGTCGAGGAAGCTCAAAAACCCCCTACGAGAGGTCACATTCATTAACGATGCTATGAAAAAAAAGGGCTTGTGCAAGGATGGTGGATGTTCATGTGCGTGGAGAATGATAGGGTTTTTGACAAGAAGTTATGGAATTAGGATTTTGGCAAACAAGCTAGTTGGATTTGGTTAGCTTCCCAAAGCATTGGGTCAACCTCAATGGAAGGTGTAATAGAAAGTGTACTAACATCCAATACAACAAGTGGATCACAACCCTAGTTCAGTATTCACGCCATTACAACGTAGCAACATTAGGGTTTCCATCAACCCTACTCATTCTCTACAATTATTCCTCATAGATATGTAAACATTGTCATCATGGTTAGCGATTGTGTTAAGATCAGTTAGAGCATGTACTAGGAAATAGGAATGAGAGAGATGATGAGGAAGCTTAGGAGACATGAGGGTAGGTCAAAGGTCATAGGTAGGTGAACAATCACCTCATCTCTATAAATGTGCCCCTAGCCCTCATTGTAGAGGTACTTTTTAGCACTTGAGTTGAGGTTAGGACTATATAGCTGATTTGTGCTTGAGAGCTAAAGGCACTCAACTCTTGGTAACTCAGCAGAGGGAGCTATAGTGATGCTAGGGTTTTGCATCAGGAAATGGTATGAGTAGCCCATGTTCCACTATTGGGTTTTGACCCAGGTTGCAAGTTATGTACTTGAATTTCTAGCGAAATGTATAAGATGTTCTCTCTATTTGGAAATGATTCCCATGTTTACTCATGGTGGTTCTATTGGATGTGCGATTATTTTACTATACTTGTATGTTCAATTTCATATACGTAATATGTTATGGGTCGATTCATAGTGGTTGCATGTATGTTTTGATTTTGAATTTGTGTTTACCTTTTTTCCTTTCCATGTGAGTGATCTATTGTGAATTTATTTGAAATTAACTTTTGGCATGTTCTTTTTCTGATGTCCCGATTGGGTTTAGGCTCACCGAGTCCCTCTCATGGCATACCCAATTCTATTTAGCCGTTGATATTTGTTTGTATCTATGTCCTATGGTTTTTTTTTCAATATTTGGCTGATTTTGTTTCAACATGTTTTGGAATTTCACTCTTGTCCCCACTCTAACACCTTCTCATCTGATAGTTAAGAGTGGAAAAAATTCATGGTGGCGACCCTGCCCACATATCGTATGGGGCTCCCATCCCAAACGTTGTGAGGTATAATTGGGACTTCACATCGGGGAGACCCCCGTTGTTGTTTGTGATACATTCTAACCCATCCACAGAGTGCCATCTTCTCTAACAAGAGTCACGTAAACTTTTGGTTTCTAGTAACTCTGAAAGTGTCTTCAAATATCGGGATGAATTTTTATTGTCTTTTTTATATAGATTGGATCTAGTTTAGGGTCTTCGGAAATGATTCTATGTTTGATGGTGACAATATAATCACTATCAATTTTTTCTCTAACCCATAGGGTTTCATTGGTTTCCCTAGACATTACCCTTTTTGTCTCTTCAGCCCTTGCATCCTCCTTATGAGTAATCCAAGAGGCCAATTCCATCGGTTTTACATCTCCCATTATGGAATTTGGATCCCAAAAATTCATATCAATCAATATTAGGTTATGCATGTATAATTTTTCCATTCTATATTTTTCTACGAACATTGGATTTATGGAAGAATTTAAGAAACTTTTTGTAGGCTTGGAAGGGAAATGAACCATACTTCTCTAGGGTCTTGATTTTAAATTGGAGAGCGATTGTTCCTTGAGGAACATTGCATATGTCTTTGAGGGGGTGTACGCATTGGATTCCTTCCATGATAGCCAATCTTTCCATATTGGCAAACTACTCATCTTTCTCTGCAACAGGTCTTTAAGTCTCTTGTTTTCTATCTCACAGTTGTTCCCTCATGTTTGCCTCTTTGAGTCTCAAATCAAAGATTTCCTCACCCATCGTTTTCATCTTATCTTCCATAAGATCTACATCATCAACCCCTTTATACCTTTCAATTTAGATTCATCGAGTGGATTCTACTTATTTCTTTGCACTAGATGAAGGAGGATTGCAATTGAAATTTTGCTAGGTATTATTTTTCATGCTTCAAATAATTTGTAATATGGACCCAAGGTCACGGTTGTGGATCATGTTCTTGCATCTCTTATGGCCCTTCACCTCCTTCCAGTGGTGGAGAGACACACTTTCTTGTAACACTTCTCCGTCTTCTTGTAGCATGGCAGGACTCCTCTTGCAAAGTCGTATAATCTTGGATGCCTAATTTTTGTCTTCCTTTTTTAGGCTTGGTGTTGTTTTCCTTTAGCTTTGAGGAGGTTATTTCTTAATTTCTAATCCTTCTCAATTCTCGAAGCTCCTGGTGGCTAGATGACCCCTCAATGGTGATGGGGAGTTGTTGAGGAAGGCACGAATTTCCCTTTCTTGAGTCTACTTCTTCTCCTATTTTTGCAATTATAGAATACCCTACCTTGGGTTTGCTTCTCCTTCGATTGACTGATGTACTTAAGGTTTCTAGAGTGGCGGCCACTTCTTTCTCAGGTATTCCCTTCGAAATTCTTTCTTGTTGCTCTTGCCTCCTCCTTTTCTTATTTCTAGAAGATTTCCCAATGACCTTTGTGGTTTTATGTTCTTATTTTTGTCCTTTTAACTCCTTCTATAGTTATTCTTCTTCCTTTCCTTCACCATCCTCTTCTTATTCCTCTTCCTTTTCTTCACAAGCCTCTTCTTCTTCCTCTACTTTTTACTTCATTTTCTTCAACGGCCTATTCTTCTTCCTCTACTTTTTCCTCTTCCTTTTCTTCCCGACCTCTTCTTTTCCTCTACTTTTTTCCTCTTAATTTTCTTCTATATAACCTATTCTTATATAAACCATTATTTGTTTACTTTCCAAGCTCTAATAAGGCTTGGGATTGAGTTTTCAAGGAGAAAATCCCTATTCATATCCACAAGAATTTGTCCATGTTACGGGGTTTTTTTATATGCTCCAAAGAATCTATGACAATGAGCCTTATGCAACTCCCCACTTGATGAGCTATGTCACTGCAGTGTTTTCCATTTCTTACCCTTTGTCTCATTTCTATTATGGTAGAGATAAAAAATTTTGGAAAGTTGATCTACTTGCGGATAGGAGCATTTGAGAACGCTTTGAGTATGAAGATACAGTAGAAAAAAATAGAGATAGGAATAGACAACACTAAGTCTCCTCCTCATGATATGTATTTATAATGTGATACCTCATCCCATCTGGGTAGGGTAGTCTCTCTCTCCTAATTACATTTTTTGTCTTCAATCTACCGCTTCTCGGGGAGGAAAGAAGAAGTTATTTTTAGGCACGTGATTACTTTTTTTCTCTCATCCCTTGCTCCAACTTACTCCTAGGGGAAATTTGGTCACCTTGCTAATGACATGAATTTATGCATGGATAGTATCCCCTCACAATGGTGGTATCACTATCTTCCCCATTGAGGATGGAGGCCTACGCAACTCTTAAATAATTTCATCATCAAACCCATTTAATCTCTCAAAAAATTCCAACCATTGGTGATTTGAAAATATATCTCTGACGGGGAGGTGTTGGTGGATCCTTCAAGATTATTTGGTCTCTCTTCGATTAAAACCACCCCCCCCATGACTCCTAATAAATATTTTGCTGAAAATTTTCAAGGCAATTCTCCTCTTAATTATCAATTTTAGAACAAACTAGGGTTCAAAATAGGATTAATAAGGAGAAGCTTGTTGTTTTTGTTGGTCAAGGAAAAGGGAAAAAAAATGCATTTCCAACTCAAAAAAATCTCATTCCCTACTATTATGTTCAATTCTACAGAGAAAATTCACATTTCAATATCCTTTCATTTTAGAAGTTTTCTACAAGATGTTCTACAGGAGAGAATTTAAACAATTTCATAGGCTTCTTGTTCATGGGAGGTATAGAAAATTGGGTACTTACCCTTCCTTGGAGGTTCCTTCATTACCCTATGGTTTTGTGTGGAAAAAATTGAGCAATACTGGACTCTTTTTGCACCTCTCGGGGAAAATCTTGTAGCACCTAAGTTTAATCATGTAGCATGTAGTCTATATCATGTAGCACACAATTTTTATCTTGTATTAGTAGTCTCTCGAACCTATAGCTTCTTCTATAGAAGCCTATGAAACCCTTCGGTGTAGGTAGCTCAACTTATGACGATGGTAGTGGGCCTCCTTTCCTTTTTTAGTATGTAATTTTTATGCACCAAATGAGGCTTGGGCTTGATTTTATGCGGTTGGTGGTTGCATGGTGGGTTCAACCCTGCTTGTATGAGTTGGCCCCACCTACCACCTTCTCAACTCCACCATAGGCTCATTAGAAAACTCATCATAATCATCCCCCTCTTTTATTTTTTCATTTTCAACACGTGTGATAAGAGAGAAAGACAACTCCAACTAAGCTGTTTGAAGGTAGTTGAGACTACGGAAATTCTACAAAACCTTGTCTCTCATGCAATTGAAAATATTTTTTAGACTATGATGTGCTCAAGGGGAGGTTAGAATTTTTTCATACTTGTGCCTACCAAGTGGCACTCAGCTGATATGATGAACACTTGAATATTGCATGGAATTCTTGAACATGGGTGAGGTTTCTTTGAACATCTTAGAGATGCATCATATTTTTGGTTTCCTTGCTCCATGCATATTTTACTTGAGAATAATATTCTTCGTTTGATTGAAGATTGATAATGCATATTATTTAGGATGTAGGTACCATTGTGGTTCATATGTTGTTTCTTGTTGGGTGAATAAGGATCTGTAGGGAGCTTGTAAAGGGTCATGTAGTTGCTCAAGATCAAATTTGTAGTCCTCCAATGCTTCCACATGATGATTATCTCTTGGATTTTGGACTCTAGATATGGTCCTGTAGGGTATGTGAAGACAGTCTACGTACGAATGTGTGTCTTCTGCCATGATCACATAGACCCTTCTATAGTTAAAATTTCCTCTGGGTAATGCTTCAAAAAAACATTAACATGATTCATGAATAAGTTGTTGATAATGGAAAATGGCAACTCTGCTGTGGTGGAATAAGGGGTGAAAACGAGTGTTTTTTGTGGATAGAAGTAGGAATGAAGGTGGAGAAGAGGTTATGGTGGTGTGGAAAATTAATGATGAGGCTATTGTGGGCCCCCCCCATTTTTTTTATTGAGTGAAAAAGCACATGAATTTTTCATTATTTTTATCCGATCATACATATTGTGCAGCAGTGCATGGGAAAATCCGTATAGTAATACAAGACAATCACGCGTAGCACTTCGGGACGTGAGGAAAAAATTAGGCGAGGAAAAGCCATCCTGATGGTGGGGAAAAACTTGGAGAAAAGAAAATGGAGGGATGGAGTGCATTCAAAGAGATTGTTGAAGATGGCAACAGAGAAACGGTGAAGGAGAGCATCCCGAGAAAGCATCTTTCTTTGATCTTTAGTTGGGAAAGTGATCACCAAAACTAGGTGGGGGGCCACACAAGTGATTTTTGTCGCAAAGTATATTTTTAGACATGTCGATCATATTCTATGAGTTGCGGGATGCTATTTGTGGATGGTTGGTCAAGTTGGAAAAATAGATGGACCTCTATTTTTAGACATACTGGGCGAATCTATTTTTAGACTGCCAGTCTAAAAATAGATCAGTCGAATATTATTAGCTCTTAATAATATTTGGACTATAAACATTATCTTATCCTCTTGAAGCATTTCAGTTCGAGCTATAGATGTGGCAAATGCAGCTGACAGAAGGAATTACGCTATTCCTAGGATTTAGTTGAGCTATTGCATGGTTGACTTCAGTTAGAACTCATGTGGCAGAGTTTGGTGGAGTTGATGAGACAGTTGGTGGAGTTGTGTTCGGTTTAACTTAGTTGAACTAGTTGTATTTAGTCTAACTGAAAAATACACTAGTGATGAGTGGTGTGAATTAATTATTAATTAGTTCACTAATTATTAACTCATAAATCAACTAAAGAATACATCAGTTAACTGCAATGCATGGACAGTTCAGTGGAGACCAGTGTTAGAGGTGGGTGAAAGGGTGAGTGTGGCTATCAGTTGTGACTATACTTGTGCATGAGATTCGCACACACATTGATTGAGATTGCCAATGAGGATTACGCAGTACAAGTTGGTGGGATTCAAACTTGGATCTCATTCATTCTCATCTTGGATTGCGCAGTAGAGGCAGACAAACAGTGGAGGAGATTTGAACCTGTGACTTGTTCATATCTGAGCTAGTTTGTGTGTTGCATGTGAGATAGTGCTGAGAGCTGTGAGGAGCTTTGTGCTATGTATTGTTACATGTTCTCTATTATTATAATATACAGATAGTTGGGGGTTTTCAGCTATTGCTTTCCCCATTACATCTTGTGTTGATATGTGTGCTTGATTATGTTTTAATGAGCGCATGCGACTGCTTTCTATTTCCGCATATTGATGATCAATTGTAGAAGAGGTTATGTATTATGCATGAAGCTTAAATAGTGTGTAATCAAGATAATCTCGGTGAATAATTCAGAAAATTATTCAAATTTCTACATGGTATCAAAGCGAAGAATTGATCATCGGGATCTATTACAGTGATTACAATTTATTTCGGTAGACAGGAAGTCCTCTGAGTCAGAAGTAGCCTACGGATCATCCTTACATGCTTAGGTATATATCTAAATACGTGACCCTCAGGTGATCTAAAATATAAATGCTTTGTCTCACGAATCAAACAGTTGAGTTTTGAGCTGGTGGAATTCGAATTTGCAGCAGTGTTTTCTTGGTGTCGAAGTCAAAATGTCTTATCAAGGATTGCGATTGGAGTATGCTCTTGAAGGTAGCTCGAATTATATTGCATGGAAATATAGGATGGAGGTGGTGCTCGATGACAATGGGCTGAAGGAGTTCATAGATTCTGAAGTCCCAAATCCTAGTGATGCAGCCTTGGTTGAGGCTTGGCAAAAGAAGACAGCAAGGTGTCAAAGGATTCTGTTGGAGGGAAAGAAGGATCACATATTATCCAGCCTGCATGGTAAAGCTTCTCCATACTTGATGTGGAAAGCGTTGAAAGAGTTATTCCAAAGAAAAAGCGACCAGAGGAAGTTGGTGCTCAAGGATAAACTCAGGAAAATAAAGTTGGAGAAGAATGACACTATTCTGGTATACTTGACAAAGTTTGTCCACTGTAGGGATGAGCTTGGGAGTGTATGAGTTAGTGTGGATGATGAGGAATTGGTGAGCTTGGCTCTCCTTGGGCTTCCGAAGAGTTGGAATTCCTATCAGGACTCTGTCAATGGTCGAGAGAAATTGCCAGGATGGGAGCGACTTTGGTCGGATCTTATGCAAGAGGAGATAAGGCAGAGTACCAGGGATGGATCTTCATCAAAGGCATATGATGAAGAGGATTTCACTTTGGCTGCCAAAGCAAGGAAGGGGAAGGGAAAGAAGAATGCTTCTCAATCCGGTGCGGATGGTAAAGAGCTTGACATGTCCAAAGTGAAGTGTTTTCACTGTCACGAACATGGACATTACGCCACGAATTGTCCACAGAAGAAGAAGAACAAGCAGGCTGCTGGAGCTGTAGCTGGTGAGGCTCTTGCCTCGAAATTTGAGCTGGACTTCTCATTTATCGCATGCATGGTGTCTAGTGCATTGGAATCGGGGTGGTATTTTGATAGTGGCGCTTCCTTTCACATGACGAGAGATGTAAATCTTTTCAGTGACTTGGTGGAGAAATATCTCCAGTTGCATGTTGAGTTGGGTGACAATGGATGATACAATGCGACCGACATTGGTACCATAACCTTTCAGAGTGAGTCAGGTAAACTCATTCTTTTACAAGATGTAGTGCATGTTCTAGGTTTAAAGAAAAATTTGATCTCAGTTGCAATGTTAGAGGATAAAGGGTATGAAGTTGTCTTCAGTGAAGGGAAATTTTTCCTTCGGCACAAGGCAATAAGACAAGTCAAGAAGGTTGGGATTCGAGCAAATAATCTCTACAGACTTGAAGTAGATGGGATGTCTACGGAGCTTCCTACTGTTGGGAAGTGCGAGAAAGACATGAAATTGATGCTTGAGAGGAAGAAAGTTTTGCATGCAGGTAATAGTGAACCTCGGGATGTGGAGCAGCCACAAGATGAGGATCATGGAGTGGGAGAAACCACTCATGCAGAGAAATTCCGTGCCAGATGGGCAGAGGGAGTGCATGCAGCTATACCACCAGGTGAGAGGTGTGGCGACATGCATGAGTAATCCCAAGAGGAGATTTCTGGGCATGATTCATTGAGATGGTGTGGATATCATGAATTGAACCTGGCTACGAGGTTCCCATAGCGCAGCAGTAGCATGATTAGTTGGATTGATGCAGGCAGATCAAAGTGACAGTGTCAGATACTAGAGCGCGGATCAAAGTTGATAGCAAGTGCAGAGTGCATGGGTGCAAGAGTTCAACAGCGCAGTGGTTCCTGATGACATGTGCAATTGGGCCCAGCAGAAGTCGAAGACTTTGATGATAGATGCATCAGACTAATTGAGTTGTTTGGAGCCTATTCAGTTTCAGAGGAGTTGCAGAGCAGATGCATGGAGTTGCATGGCGCTTGTGAAGGTTGCAGGGCGAATGCATGGAGTTGCATGTCGCATGAAAAGACAATCCTTTCTTGTTGAGAGGGAGTGTTGAAGATGGCAACAAGAAACAGTGAAGGAGGCATCCTGAAACATCTTTCCTGATCCTAGTTGGAAAGTGATCACCAAAACTAGGTGGGGGGCCACACAAGTGATTTTTGTCGCAAAGTCTATTTTTAGACTATGTCTATTTTTAGACATGTCGATCATATTCTATGAGTTGCGGGATGATATTTGTGGATGGTTGGTCAAGTTGGAAAAATAGATGGATTTCTATTTTTAGACATATTGGGTGGAATCTATTTTTAGACTGCCAGTCTAAAAATAGATCAGTCGAATATTATTAGCCCTTAATAATATTTGGACTATAAACATTATCTTATCCTCTTGGAGCACTTCAGTTCGAGCTACGGATGTGGCACATGCAGCTGACAGAAGGAATTACGCTATTCCTAGGGGTTAGTTGAGCTATTGCATGGTTGACTTCAGTTAGAACTCATGTGGCAAAGTTTGGTGGAGTTGATGAGACAGTTGGTGGAGTTGTGTTCGGTTTAACTTAGTTGAACTAGTTGTATTTAGTCTAACTGATAAATACACTAGTGATGAGTGGTGTGAAGTAATTATTAATTAATTCACTAATTATTAACTCATAAATCAACTAAAGAATACATCAGTTAACTGCAGTGCATGGACAGTTCAGTGGAGACCAGTGTTAGAGGTGGGTGAAAGGATGAGTCTACTATCAGTTGTGACTATAGCTGTGCATGAGATTTGCACACACATTGATTGAGATTGCCAATGAGGATTGCGCAGTACAATTTGGTGGGATTCGAACTTGGATCTCATTCATTCTCATCTTGGATTGCGCAGTAGAGGCAGGCAAACAGTGGAGGAGATTTGAACCTGTGACTTGTTCAGATCTGAGCTAGTTTGTGTGTAACAATTGGAGATAGTGCTGAGAGCTTGTGAGGAGTTTGTGCTATGTATTGTTACATGTTCTCTATCATTATAATATAAAGATAGTTGGGGGTTTTCAGCTGTAAGCTTTCCCCATTACATACTGTGTTATATGTGTGCTTGACTATGTTTTAATGTGCGCATGCGACTGCTTCTAATTTCCGCAAATTGATGATCAATTGTAGAAGAGGTTATGTATTATGCATGAGGCTTAAATAGTGTGTAATCAGGATAATCTCGATGAATAATTCAGCTATTATTCAAATTTCTACAGAGATAATTTGGGGGGGTGTGGAGGTTA